>JAUZND010016352.1:0-27074 GCA_034780555.1 Coelogynopora nodosa | reverse complement strand
AAAATATTAAAATATTAAAATATTAAAATATTAAAATATTAAAATATTAAAATATTAAAATATTAAAATATTAAAATTATTTTAAAATATTGCAAATTTATATAATAAAATTCATTTAAAAAGTTAACATACATTTTCTGCAATGGCTAAGCAACTAAATGCAACTAAGCATAATTTACGTTTTAATGTATATGTAACTACAAATATAATATAAAGAAGATAAAAGCCGCTCACCCAAATAATTTTTAAGGGGGCGAATAATTGGCACAAAAACAATTTGAAAAGAGTATTTTCGTATGAAATTTTAGTAAATGTTTAAAAAAAACATAGCTCATTAATAGTGGGCGCGCGTGAAAACATTTTTTACACATTATCATTTTACCCTTAAATTTTTTAGCATTTTTAAAAGAAAAAAAACGCATGTATAAAATTAAGGGGTGCTTGAACCAAGAAAATCACATTTCCTCGAAACACTACTGTATAATTAAATATGCGCATATGCAAATTATAGTTAAATATATGTATAAAAATTGTAATTTTCATATTTTAAGTTTTTCAATAAATAATACTTTTTTTCAAAAAGTTCAGGGATACCATTTTTTATTTGATCAACTTCATTTATCTTTATTTATTGCTAGCTATATATATGTATATATATTTTAACTAATATAAGCCAAATATAATTAATTGTATTTTGTATTGGTAGTAAAAAAATAATTTTGTAAAACTTATTTTTATATAATTTTGTTTTTAGTTTCCGTTTTGAAATGATAAAATTAAATACAAAGCAAATACAATACAATACAAATGACAACATAGTAAAATTTTATTGGGAAAAGTAAAATATCAATAATTTTCCATAATAATTATCGTAATAAAAGACAAAGTGTGGAAATTTTAAATATGATCAAGTTAAGATGCATACTACCATTATTTCAAAATTCAAATGAGAAAATAAATAATAAAAGTATAAATTTAGAAGACTTTTACAAGCATTGGCTCTTCCAAATTTAGCCACTGAAAATGCAAATATGTTCTATTCAATGTTCTATCCCATATACCGTATAACTTTATGTGACATTTTATTATCATAAATACTATGGTACTGTTAGTAATTAAAAAGAATCGGATAATAATCTATAAGATGCTAAGAGAAATTATTTTATATCAATGTCCAATTTTTATTGGGCTTTTTGCTTATAAAATTACTTTATCGCCATGTCAACTTACAATATAAGTTGAAGGTTTAATTATTGTTAAATGGGATTTAAAATATGAGCCTTCAAATGTACGTACACATAATAATGCTCAATTACCAAAATCAGTCTAATATATTATTTTAAATTATATAATTTTTAGAGTGTAAATCACTTTTCTCAAAAAAATGTTTATTTAAAATAGTATAATTTTTAATAATTGGTTTTATTTATTTATTGGACATATTGATAGGGCTTTAATTTTTAATATGTATTTTTATATAACTTTTTTCCAACTATTTTTAATCTGAACATTTTTTTTGTTTAATGAATGTAGTGAGTAAACTATGTTTACAACTGTAAGGTCTATTTAAAAGAATGAGAAAAACGAAAACACATTTTCACTAAACTCAATGTGCAGTTTGAAGAAATAGTCCATAAAAAAAGTTTTGTTAATATTTACAGTATATTGCAATTAATAAATTTGCAGTTGGTGATCGTTCCTGTTGACGTCATAGCGGAAAAAATATTAAGCTTTTCATAAATTCAGTTGGTTATACTACTTGTTTTCCCTTTTTACAATTTTCGTATTATTTATATAACGTTTTGTGACACTTGTACGTTGCCAACAACCATGTTGCTTCAGCTAAGTCAAACTTATACCACATTTATAGTCTATTGTTTCTGAAGTGCGTCTAAATGAATGACCACTAAATTATTCATTATTATTAAGCTACAGAAATTTTAAAAAATTCTAGAAATCCCCCAAATTGTTTATTCTTACAGATTGCTTTGACATTTATCACGATTTAGTTGAGGATCTAAGTAACCTACCAGATTTCGTGTCATTAAGATCTTTGTATATAGCTTTAATCGCGTGATGATACAAAATTTTTAATTTTAATTCGGAATCATAATAAGGTTATATCACCGATTACTAACATTGGTCTTAGAATACTCACATTTCAAGTATTAAGAAAGTAAACATCTTCTAACTCCAAATTAAAACTTTTTGACACGCGTAGGCTAATGCTATATGAATAGCAAACGAAACCAATATCTTTTTAATTTGGTAGTCAGCAGTCTCTGACGCATTTAACTGAACATTGTCAATATTCTCCATTGTGAATGCAGCGGATTGTTGTGGATTTGATGAATGATGCCGATTAATGTTTTTGATCATATATCCTTAGCCAGCACGTGCTACATACATTTCTCATGGTAATCAAACTTGATTCTCGAATTCGCACAATAGGTGGTCATAATTATTGTACTTAATGAATATCTATAGCATTTCTTTACGTATAGCCAATTCATAAATATTGAAATATCACAAATATTCGTATTGCGGTTGACAACATATTTCAAGTAACTCTCCCACAATTTCATATAAAGGACAGTAAATTTTCTTGAAAGCAGTTCTTTTTGTATGGGTTCACTTACAGTATATTTTGGTTTTCCCCTCTCAGATGAAGAGAATTCCATTATAAAGTATGACTAAGAAATTAAGCTACAGGTAAGAATGAGTTACTTGTAAAAAATGAAACAATCTAAGATATTAGAATTCTAAATTGATGATAATAACAGACTACAGCTATTTTAGCAATCAATTCCAAAGTTTAGAGAGTGAAAATATGAATATTAGTAAAATAAAATGAATAAATTAAACTAATTCGTCACTATATAGTCTTTAATTGGGAAAACACAATCAAGGTAACTTATGTGACCTCCTAAATCTTTCAACACGCGTGATTTTTTTAAAAAGTTTTAGGCCTCGTGAGTAATAAAACAACTCGTTGATTAAAGCTTTCTCTGGTTACTTATAGTGGTATAATGTGTTATTTCGCAATTTTTTAAAAACTTTTCCGAACCATTTTAATTTGAATAATTTTTTACTCACTAAGAGTAGTGAGTTTAATACGTTTAAAACTTGTTTAATTTCAAACAATTTTATAAGAGAAACGAAAACACAATTTCACTAAAACACAAAGTTATAATTTGGAGAAATAGTTACAGAAACTTTAATTGTTGACAATGTTTGTGTGAATGAGTTATCTCATCTGTGTGTGATATTAATTATTTTCCTTTATTTTTTAGTTCATAAGGGCACTTCCATTTAATTATTAGGAGACCATCGATATACTGGAGGAGGATCATACAGCACTTCAAAATAGAAAATAGATGTAACTATAAAGATCCCTTATATAGTATAATATCACCCATGGAAAAATAAAATAAAAATATGTAACTATTACTTTTTTAATCTTTTCTATATTAAATAGTTCAAATATACTGTTTTGTGATATTACAATAACTTTTTAAAATAATATACTGATGCTATAATGTATAAGTACTATTATTTTTGAAAAAGTACAAAAAATATATTTTTTGCTGTGATTTATGTTAAGTACGTTTATTATAACTTTTACTTTTCAAAAATAAATTAAATAAAAGGTTGTAGCTAAATAATAAAATGTAATATAGAATTACTATATATAATATAAAAATTAAAGCAATTTTTAAATTACTGAAAGATGTATAATTATATCTTAAATATTACATCGAATGTTCATAAAATATAGAATAAACCGAACAAGTAAAAGTTAGATATAGGGTCGGAATGAATATAACGAATACTTACAAAACGTTGATTGATGTAGAACTTTCTAACTCAAATATTATACAATTTCAATTGTATTAAATACTAATTGAATACTTTTATTCATTCAGTAATTTTCACAATTTTTTTTTTATTGATACGTTGCCACTAAACAATTAAAATTTCCTTTAAATATCTGTGATATTTTATCAATTCTCCTGAGTATTCGTTTAACCATAATATAGAACGAAATAGTTAAAAAAGATTCATAACAAACTATTTTAATTTTAATGATTTTTTAATTTTAAATAATGAAAATATTAAAAATAATGATGTCATCACAGATAAGAAATAATATTAAATAATACATTTTAAGTCTGAAAAAAGCAATACTTCTGTCGATATACATATATGTATAATAAAATAAAATAAATAAGTGGACAAACAGAATATTTTACATTTCTTTGACTTTCACTGCAGCAGAATTTTGAAAATTATTTAAAGTAAATTTTTATATTTTAACATTAAATATATAACATTAATCATTTTCAAATTTTAGAATACACATTTTTGTTTATTATTTACATTAATTAATTGATTTATATTGATTAAATATCATAATTATTAATTAATTTTTTTAATTGGTAATTTAATTTAAAGATTCTGTGAAATTAGTATTTTGTTATTAGTCATTTGAATTTTTTTCTTCTTTATTTGAAAGAAAAATTTGAAAGTCATATTTTTTTCGGCCCAATTACAAATCGTAATTATACTTATTCAGAATTATTTTGTGCGGATAAAAACGAACAAAACCTTTATTTTTAGTCGGCCAATGTGACAATTGTGCTTTGTATCTCTTGTTCTTTTATAATCAACTTTAAAAAAGGAACTATTGTTGCATGGTATAAACATATGGCGTATTATATATGTAAAGCATGTATTATGATGTACAATAATATAATGATTCTAAACAAAAGAATATTAGCTATTAACAAAGCTGATGTAGACCTACAAACAAAAATATTTTCATCAAAATAAATTAAATGCTATTATATACACACATATATAGTATATGAATAGGAAACTTTTGTAATACAATTTAATATTGTGTTAATCATTAATTGCATAAAACTATTAAGTCATATATCTACAAAATATACACCTATATACAACGTAACTAACAAATTATAAATAAAAAATTGTTAAGTTTTTCGAGAGATCTCGTTATAGTTATTATAGTTTATATAAGAGTTTATAGCTAATGACATCATAACGTATAACATGTTTAACATATGTATGGATGTATTGCTGTAATTTATTTTCTGAGATGCTTACAAAACCATAACATCTCGAAAAGTCTTGTCACTTTCCAGTCGGATTTTTGAGTTGCTCTTTCCCCCTCGGGCATCATCAATTGCTGAATCTGGACTGAGTGGGTCAACACCATGTCCTGAAGAAGTGGAGATGCCTGGTGTCGACACTTGGCCTCCTGTGCGGTGAATGTTTCGAACGTGACGCTGCATGTTACTCGAAATACTAAAGGACCGCTCACAGAAGAAACAGCGATATGGTTGCTCACCTGTGTGTGTCCTCAAATGTCTGTTGAGGTTGGCAGCTCTTGGAAACACCTTTCCACACACTGAACACGGATACGTATGGCTTCGTCGAGTGTGTCCTGTGGTACTTGTAGTTAAACTACTAGAGGAGCGAGACATAGAAAGCCGAGTCGTTCTCTCAAAGTTTCTTTCAGATTTGTTTGAACTTCGACAAGAGGAACGCGATACGTTGCGTACAGAAGGCATGTCTGGCATTGGGTTTGATCGCCGCGAAAATTTCTCTCCATAAAATGGATACGGCCGAGGAGGCGGTGGAAAAGAATTTGGCGGTCGAAACAGTGGTTCATTGTTCAGTGTTCTCGTTGAAAGATTTGAATAGTGTGAAAAATAGGGATTGAAAGAATTGTGGCTAAAATTCAACCAAGATGGCAAAAACCGGTGAATGTCATTTAAATTGGAAGGTGGTGGCGTGAATAGGTCAGCATGGTATTTAGTAGGAGATGGGAGTGGGAACGGAAATCCAGATGCAGGGGGTGGTAGTGGTGCCGGATGCGGAGGCGAAGGGTTCACTTTCATCCAGGGAGATATTTTATCACGCAGTAGGAGAGACTCAAAGGCTGGAACTGGTGAAATTTGGAACTGTGGCCTAAGAGGGGCTAGTTTCTGTTTGACAGTTAAATCTAGCGGTACATCAGCCGCACCAGGAGAACTTGCAGCAGACCGAACGGTTGATGATTGTACTGATGGCAAGGAAACGGGAGGTATAGCCCAGCGGGATACAAGTTGTCCAAACTTTCCTGCATGAAATAGCGGAGGACTCTTTGGAATTTTTTCAGGAGATCCTATTAGCGTCAACGACTTTCCTTCTGCAGCAGCTGAAGTTGTAGCGGTTGGGTTGGGAGTGGAGGTAGAGGTGGGTCGATTGACGGTGACCATAGTGCAGGTTGTCTGATGTTTGGCCATGGAGTAACTGGTGCTGAACTCTTGGCCACAGGCGCGACATCTCACCTTCTGGCGGCAACGTTTGTGCATTCGTTTGTGCCGGCAGAGGTTGCTGAACTGGGTGTAGGATTTGTGACACACCTGAAATTTGATTGACAAAATTTTGTTAATAAAATATAAAAATAATATGTTTGACGCCCGACGTTCAATATTATAAATTTAATTTATAATCATTTTTATATCTTTACATAATTATATAATTTTATACGATATTGATACTACCATAATTGATTATCTAGATTTGAAAACTCGTAAAGTTTTGTTGCAAAATCGTTGCCATTAACAAAGTGGGTGAAATTGCTGAAGGTTTCGCTAAGTGTGCAAAGTCCCGCACCTTTGTTTAGTCATCTTTTCTTCCCTTTCTTATTATAAATATCAGTTGTTACATTATTACATAAATTCAAAACGGTGATTATCTAACAATGATAGTTTATTAATAATTTTTTTCTAAAATATGTTTAAATTTTTCTAATTTTTTCTTTTTAAAATGTATTTTTCAATAAATAAATTTCAACCCTTTGACTTTTGCATATAGCCCAAACACTGAATCATATACTTTTATACTGTATACATTGAAAAGTTAAACAGTCGTTAGGTGGCTTACTTTGTATCGGGTGTTATTCAAAGTTCCTATTACTTTGTGAATACAAATAATTTTACTTCGGTCACTCTAATTTACTAACTTTATATTTTATTGATAAAATGTTTCGTTTATACTAGATTTGTTATAACTTATTTGGGTAATAAATACTTAATCACTATGTTAAATTGTTCGACAATTTATATCGTATAGCATATATATAGGTATATGCTATATAGATAACTAAGTACATATAATATACTTTGCGCCAAACTCGGCAACATGGTTGTCATGTAAACACATTAGAAAATGAAGTGCTCCAATCATAGTAAAGTACTTGTAGCGCGTTGTACAAGTCCAATTGCGCCAGTGATTATTATAAACTTTGAACAAACGCATCACTGTAATTAAATACATCGATAAAAATCGTCGGTCAATATATGCATAGTAATAAAGTTATTATTACTCAAATTAGCTAAAACGAATCGAGTAAATTGTAAACAATTTATCAAGAAAATATATGAAGTCAGTAAGGGTGTCATAAATAAAGTCTAATGATGTCTATATCACTTCTCAAGTCACATGGCCACCAAGTGCGACGCGACATGGAGTCGCGTGGCGAAGAATTAATTTCAGTTCTCACCAAGCACGACGCTGGTTAAAATATTATCTATATAATCCTATAAATATAGCAACCTCCTGATTTTACAATATAAATATATACAACCAAAATATATTTGTATTTATCATATAGATAACATTTTAAATGGTAGATAACTCATTATCGAGTGATACCTTGCAGTCAATCATTATAGTTTAGCAATACCGGAGAATGAGGTATAAAAAGCATCCCTAGTTTTAAATCAAATATATAGTATTTTAAATGAAACATTAATGAGTTAACACATAATGAAACAGTATTTTACAACAATTTACCATTTTTAACATATTGTCAGTATAAATTATGTATTGAATATTTTTAGAAATATATTCCTTCTTCTATATGAACCACTATTACATTATGCGATAAATGTAGTTCTTAATGCACTTGATTAATTTATTTAAATTTCATTGTTTAATTTTACAATTAAAAAAAAAAAAGTTATCAAATTATTGCGTGAATTTTTATCTTGTTTTTTATAATATTTTTATAACCAAATTAATTTTATTTATATGTCATTGACATAATAATAATTGCAATATATATAACCGGTTATCAGTACTTAAATTCAGTATATATAACATATAAGTCATGGAATATTACAGTTTTGTATCTAGGTAATTGTTTGTAATATATAGCCTACAATATATTTTACAATTCAGCATAACTTTTTAATTGAAATTAATTATTTTATAACATTATTTAGTGTTATATAGTATATACCTGACATCGAAACGGCTTGTATGAAGCATGAATGTGCATGTGCTGTTTGAGGCCAGAGTTAGTGGTGAAGCACTTGCAGCAGAGAGGGCAAACATGAGATTTTATACTGCGGACGTCCAAATTGAAATCAAATCTGAAATAAATATAAAAAATGTTACAGAATCGAGCTCAAAAACCATAATTTAATACCAGTAACTTATTATACTCTTTCATAATATATATAAAACAAAACTTATTTGAATTATTTAAAATGTATGTTTAAACTATTTTATTACAAATACGTTTGAATTTTAAATGTTTAATTTCGCAATAGTTACTTTATATATAGATATATAATATATAGCCTATATATTTTTTGTTTGTTAACAAAGCATTTTATACTTTGATAACAAAAATCTACTAAACATATATATATACATTTAAATACGGATTTTCTCCATAAAAATAATAAAAATATTCATTATATATTTTATTGTAAATACTTAATCTTTTTAATATGATTTATGTAATAATTATTGAATTCTTTTTATACATTGATTTGACATAAGTCTGTTATTTTAAATACGTCGGTTGTATATTATAAAATATTGAGATTTATAATTAATATTTAACACAAATAAATGTATATATGACCGCATTGATCGAATAACATTTATTGTTAATAATAAATAATGCTAAATATATAATCAATTCATTATATCTATATAACTAGGTATATTATATAATTACTGATATGAAAAGTATACAATATTTATGGTTATATTAAACAAAATTTAGATATTTCAAACTACCGACTATAACATAGAAGGTGAGCCATTTTGATAATTTGTGAAATCAAGCAAGATCTTCAAAAATTACATATTAATACTATATTATTTTTTCTGAACAAAAGAGAGAAAAATTTAAATATGCAACATATTCTACAAGAACGTGTATACGATATGTTCATGATTTTTGCCTTTTATCATTTTCGGGTTCGCGTTTAGGTAATTCATCATAATATGCAATATTTGTATATATAACTTTATTTAAAATTTTCAATTTTATTTTAAAGTTTTTTACGGCGTGACTATACTTTTCCTGTGCATTTAATAATTTAATTTTATCAAGTTATAACTTTATAATTAAATAATTATTCCAAATAACAATTAATTTATCATGTAGCCCTATATTTAAATTTTAAATTTTATTTTGAAACATTTTAATTATTTTCGTCAGTAATTGTTCTATTAGCATTTTTAAATATGGCGTTTGTTTGTTTAGTTAATAATAGTTAATAAAGAATACAAAAACGTAACGTTTTCTTGCAAAGTAAAGATTAGATAATGCTTGACAGACACAGTATATAGAAATTGATAATTAAAGTACACTGCTGGGATTCGAACCCTCTATGCACACTCAATCATGCACTGATTAGAATAACTCAGCCCAAATAAAGGATACTTAAGTTAATTGTACGAGGTTGAACAAGTTGACTTATTCATGAGTATACAATAAGTTGATTATTATGTTTTACAAATATGCGGAATACGACACAACTGAGTTCACGAAACGCGCTCATTATATAGTATTCTAAAAAAAATTAAAATAAACTGTCTTTTGTAATCTATATTTATGAGATAGCGAGCATATTTATGAAATGAAACAAAAAGAATAACTCCTACCTATTAGACTTCATTCGATTGTCCTCGTCCTGCAAAGCGGAACTCTGTGACCAGGAAGTGTTGGAACATGTCGAACGGTGCTGCATACGAAGGTTTCGGTAGTAGTCGGGATTAAGCCACATCGTTTCACGAAGAAATTTGTATGACTTAGTGATATTTAAGTATTGTCAATTATAATCAAAAACTAATGTTACAATGCATGTGACATGCGCGCGATCCGATCAGAATAATTTAGACAAGGGCATCAACTATTATTTTCTATATCCTCCTTTTTAAGAGATTATACGAAGAGAGTGAATCGTCTTCAAGCATCGCTTAGGTGTCAGATTGGCTCAGCGAAAGGGATTATAATTTTTCTGTCTGCTTCTTGATTGGCTCTATATAGATATGAAGTAAAGATGGAATATTATTTCCATTTTCGTCCGTTGCGGTGTTCATTTTCCGCTTATTACTTTGTGCAATATATATACTACTTTGAAATTTGTCACCATTTAAAAAGAAAGTGCGTAAACAAACATGTTAAAAACAATAATAACAAAATAATAAAATTTATAGATAAAGATTATATAGATTATTTTCTTGTAATACAAATTATTGTCGTCTACTTTTTCATATAATTTATGTAACTTTTCTCAATAAAGCAAGATTTTTTTTAACATTTTAGTGGACTTTTCTATAATCCTAAGCAAACAACAGAGCCGTTTTTTTGTTATAAATTATTTTGTAACCTCTATCTCTTGAAAAAAATTGGTTTGAAAGTTCCAAAGCTATAAGGACCTTTTCTTTCCAAAAGAACGTATATCAGTTTAAAGAAATATAAACGTATATAAAATAAATATAAACGTATATAAAGGAAATATAAACGTATATACATACGCAAAGGAATTGCATTATTAATTGGCCGAATTGGTAAAACGACTTTCTGTGAGCTATTTATGATTCTTATATATGTACGTATAAGTGCGATTGGAACATATAACTCATATATATAAAACATATATTATAGACAGCAAATTATTATTAATCTTTGTAACTAACATTTGTAGAACATTTTTGTTCGTGCGGTGTGCGGTCTGACGAGGAGTGATAACAATAGACGAAACAGCATCTGTCTAATTATATATGTGCCGATCATTTCAAATAATATTTGAAAGTTTTTTATTATTATTACATATTTACTTTAATATACTCGTACAAAAAATAAATAATTGCTTTAAAATTATATTTAAATGTATTGTTAATAAATTAGTTCACACGAGTCAATATATAACAATGTTCTTCATATATATATAGTATATAAATGGAATATTGTTGTCTAAAAAAGAAGCAACATTCGTTGTGTCTTTTCCCTATATATGTATAGTCAGTTCTTTGGTTAACTGAGTATAGCGATCAATATTTCCAGAAATTCTTACACATTTATTGCGATTTCGATCGAGGAAATATAATTCCACGATCGAATAAAATACAATAATCCTACTAATATATTATTGAGAACAGAATTATGATAATATGCGTTATGTACTTTGAAGTTGACACAAAAATATTTAAAAGGTCAGAACATGTCAATAGTTCAATTTATGATGTCAGCGCTGCACCTATATACTCACTCGGTCTATTATTATTATTAAAATTCTGGCAATTCATACTATTTTTATTTAGCAAGCGAGCAAGCATTTGAACTGTTATGATATATATATATATATCACGAAACAAAATGTGTGTAATTTTTACACCCTCCACACTTATTTCACTTCATTCCTCCCGCACCCGCACCCGCTGCGCATGGTATGTATATAATTTAATATGTTGATTAGGTGGACATATACAACTCATATATATATATAAATATCGTATAACATTCATTTTCCGATTAATGATATCACAAATGATCCTATATATTGTATATGTGTGTGTGTGTAAATATTAAGAAATACTACAATTAATATTTGTATCCTTGATCCTTGATCATTAATCAGTGATTGATTCAGGAAAGTGTCATTGAATTTCAAACACAATTATATATAGCCATCAAAATTTTTCTCCATGATATCACAAAATAGTCTATTTAAAAATATAAAATTAAACATTATTTGTTTCAGAAATTGTCTATTATACATTTACAGAATATTCTGCCACGCAGGTTTCAAGAAAAATATTTTGCGCAAATAAATTTAGATTAAAAATAGTTTGCGTACGTTCTTTTAAATCTTTTCAAATTAGATATATACGTAGCATAGGTATATGATTTGATGGATTCATGACCATATATAGATTTGCTGAGCTTCAGTAGAACGCATATACATATATGCCAGCGCTGAGCTGAAAGTAATGTGATTATATAAAATTAAGATTCATATAACAGCTATCATATATATAATGCGTTACGTTTAAAGATATATATATTTAACGTTATATATTGCAGGGGCCGATCTAGGATTCCAATTAAGAGGGAGACGTGAAACGAAAAGGGGTCTGGGGCGAAGCAAATAAAGATGATGTGAATGTGAAAATAAAAAGTTACTTTTTTAGATATAATTATAAATGTTCTTAACATGTACATGTATTTTTTGCTTTTACGTTTATACTGTTATCATATAATGTTTTTATGAATATTATTAAGTCGAGTTATGCTGTCGATTTAAAAAAAAAAAATTTTTCTAGTACAAACTTTAGATTTAAGGTCGTCAAAGCTTATATTCAAGGGGGCTATAGTTCTCCTAAGTCCCGGTCCCCCACCCTCCTATATAGATCGGCCCCTTATAATTAATTAATTAATTAATTAATTAAGAAATTAATCACTATTTGAAAAAAAGTGTGATACATTTTTTCATATAATTATTCTATATATATAACTGTATAGCAAGTACTATCTTTACATGCGTGTAACAATTTAAGTAAAAAAGTTAATTGCAAAGATATCATTTTTAACCTATAATATTAAATTGCAGTCAATGCCTCACAACTACTTGTCTCACATGTGAAGATTGATGTCGATAACAGGGGTGTTTTTTGTCACTCTGTAAAAATATATAATTAAAAGTTATGAATTATTATAACACTGAGCGCGCAAAAACCATTATGTTCCCAGAGGCCTAGTCAAACTGCCTAATACCGTTCTCGGTTATCTTTATACATTTGCCAAAACTTTTCCTGACAACCAAGTTGCTATCCGCAAGCATTTGTTTAGAACATAGCAGAGAGACAATGGTTTTTAGATTGATTTACAGCAAATATAATATGGAGTCAGTGCTTTGCGAAGTCAACAATATAGGTTGATTTTTTTCTTTTAGTTTTAGAGCAATAAGTGTGACCCCCTCTATGCTGCCTTATACTTCTTCTAATTTTTAATACAATATTTTTCATCTCGCTGCCATCAAAACGGCAATTGGCAAGGGTTGAGTGATAGCCTAATTTGAGTGTTGTTGGACAATAAAAACCTGTCGAGTGATGCTAACTTGGAGTCGCCTGACCGAATCTGACTCAAAGAAAAGTTAGTAAAAATTAGTTATATGGAATGAGTCTGCCGACTTGATCACTTTGGTTGTAAACACGCTCCGTCAATTTGCTGGAATTGTGTTTACCACCGAGGCGAGATGAGGACGTTTTGATGACTTTTGAGGCGTCATCAAAATCACCGAGTATATAGGCGCTAAAACTGAGAATTAAAAAAAATTTTGGTATGTGAGCGGCTCGTGATGAGAGGGAGAAGGGGGGAACAGAGCCCCGGAAAGGGGAAGGGTGTTGGCAGCAGAACTGCATCGGATGGCATTGGGGTTATCGTCTATATAAGGTAGTTATAGTTATTGACATCAGATGATCTTCAATCAGCCTTGAAATTAAACTGGGCTTCAATGCGAATCAAAACTGTCAATTCTGCTTTCACACCGGCTCCTCTTATAGTTGCCCATAATAACATTTCGCGGTATAATCACTCATTTTAATTATTTTTTTCTGACTTTTTCGTTTAGCTTTTCTATACGACACTAGTCGAAGGATGCTTCCGACAGAAATAGGTTGAACTAAAGGAAATTGGGTCGTTTCAGGAATGAAAGCACACACATCATATTACTTGTCTTTAGCATAATCTTTAGGTCCGTTATATATTTCTCTGACAAAACAAAAGAAAGAATTATTATGATATTAATAGGTTTTGAGGCAAAACAATCTATTATTTCGGTATACATGAGCAATCTACAGCCTCTTCTCCAATCTATAATAGTCACTAATCGTAATTAGAAAATCTTCAATTTTACAAAATTATGAAGCCGTGCATTAGACTCAATATAATACTCTTTTATAGAATCAAAATCGGCAATAACCTTTCAAAGTTTCCGACCATCTTCTGGCGTTTCCTATATGATATGTCAAGTTAGCATATAATTCACCATTTTCTTATAGCATAATTTCCCCAATTTCTTCTTCACATTTTGAGCGCGCGTCACACATGAAAGTTTACGCAGTTAATAAGTTGTCAATGCCTCTGCATTGCAGATAAGCTGCCGCGGGAAGACTATATAAGCATCCAGGCATCCCGGGTGGAATGGAATGTCACCTACCTTTTCAATTTCAATTTATCAATTCGCCACGATCAAGAACTATCGAGAGACTTGAGTCTTCCTGGGAAGATGGCAGGATGCCGCCAGCCTATCCTTGATAGTGGGCCGAGAATCCGCGAAAATGTGGGGTCCCCAACCATGAGGAAGCATAGGCTTCAATATGGTTTCCTCCCTTTGACGACGATATGCGATGTCGTCAAAAATGAGCGAAATTAAAAGCACGATATATAGTTAAACAATTGTGATCCTCCCCACCCGGGTAATGTCATTTCTCAAGTCAGCCACTTGATGTCTCTACGTCCGTATGTCTACCAGTCTTTCTACTCCTTTGCTTACTGTTGTTCATCATTAAATGTGCGCGTGTCTCTAAAATACTTTCACTTTCTCTCCTCTTCTCCCCTCTTCCAATTCCTCTCCCGTCAAACTGATTTTCTCATATTATAGTCAGTCAGTTATTATATTTTGTAGAGATTGCGCGCTTCCTTATATTGCAGTATTATGTCAACGCTATATATACTATATATATACATATATATGAAAAGATCATATATATATACACAAACGTAAAGAAACCAACTTATAAAATGAAAACGTTTACCAAAAATGATATATAGTTAATATCGTAAAGTTTTATTTGTTCACAATTATATATATTTTTTTAATTAAAACAATTAAAAATTATATAATGTCTGACGCTTTTATATATATATAATTTCGTGAGAACATTTATTATTATAGTTTTTAAATATTTCAATCAAATTTATTAATTACTATAAATTTTGTTGACAGTTCGATAAACTAAATTTGTTTATTTTAATAATTATAAATATATGAGACAGTGATTTCAGTGATCTCAGATGTTGATTTAGACTTTTTAAACATGTATAGTATATAAAATATATTTTTTGTTGTTGTTGAAAATTTACCTTGATATTATTTTATTTTCTATACTTATATATAGATTATTATTTGTATTACAAACTGTAAATATAATATTATATAAAGCAAAATTTCAATGTCAAAATAACATGTAGCATTATTTAAAAAATTATTTTGTAATTTGAATAAATTTGTATTAATTTTTAAATGTATTATAAGTGCAATCTTTGTGATATATCATAATATAAACTATTTGTAAAATATATCAATTTTATACGTATAATTTAAATTAACACATATTATAATGAAGCATAATTTCAAATAATTATCATATTGTTTTACATATAGACGAATTAGTTTTAAAGACTCTTCTAATTTTTTCAAAAAATGTTTTCAAACTGTTAATTTATAGGACCATATATATAAAGCACTGTTTTTAAAAATTATGATTATTACTGTCCAGAGTTATAAAAAAAGCAGAATAAAAAAATTGTGATTACTAAATATTATAGAAACCTTATTTCACCGACTTCCAGGTCTTTATTCTGTTATATTTTGTCTGAGTGGTCATATACCATATCAATAAATGGACATATAATATATAATATAAAAGTATATAAAGGAATAAGAGATTAACAAAGTCAATTTCTGACTGACGTCAATGTGAAAATACGTCATCGAAGCTCTATCGGCCACATGGGGAGGAATTGCAACATAAAGCGAGTGAAATATATATATATAAAGAGTTCATTTCATATATTTGAAAGTTGTGACCAAATGAAGTTTAAAATGAAATGTTCACAGCAGGATAAATATATAAATTTGTACCTAAAAATACATGCCTTTAAATTATAATACACATGGCCGACATGCGAACGAGTATATAAAGAAGAAATTATACTCCTTGTGCGAAGGTCTTCTTATATACAAACTCCTCTCTTTACATCACTCATTAATTGAGAAGTTGGCCATGTAAGTCTTCCTTCACATTTGCTTGCAGACATCATCATGGCAATATTATATATACGCATGATGACAAGATATATACGTCGGAAGGTTTTCAGTTCTATATCCTTCCTTATAGTCTTATATATATAATAACTCTTCTTATGCAATTATCTCAGATGGCATTGAGTGAAATTTAATTTGTTCAATTTATAAACTACCTTTTTCAGTGGTTAAAATATGTTACTTATTGTATTATAGAAATATGTTGTTTTAAAGAAAAGATAAATGTTTTTTAATTATTTTGTCAAATTTAATCATTAATATATACCTATAATATATTATTTTTCATACTTATATATAAAAAGTATATATAAATTAAAAATGTATTAATAATTTTTTAATAAATTAAATTAAATTACAGCGACCTATTACATATCGATTTTATTCTAAGTTCGCAAAAGCAGTTTTAAATTTACATTCATTCAAAAATATAAGCGCACGTATGTATGTATTACTTTTTTTCCAAAAAAGAGGTACATGAATAAATTATAATATATAGTGCGACCTTCCTAATATGCTATACGCTTTACATATAGAGAAATTTCATATATATATAATTAAAACATTGAAAATGTGATCAAGTTTAAAAAAATAGAATAATAAAGTAAAGAAAAGTAAAGAAAAGTAAAGTAAAGTAAAGTAAAGTAAAGTAAAGTAAAGTAAAGTAAAGTAAAGTAAAGTAAAGTAAAGAAAAGTAAAGTAAAGTAAAGTAAAGTAAAGTAAAGTAAAGTAAAGTAAAGTAAAGTACAAAGTATAAACAGAAAGGTATAAAAGAATAAATTCTAAAATAAGTCTATTACATATAATATTGTATTACTTATTATTTATAGAACAACCAAAAAATATTATAAAAATCAAGAAACAATTCACATAGTATGATTATAATGTAAACCATTTTCTTTCTATATAATACAAAACTATAATGCACGGTTTTTATATATTCTTTTGAAATATAATTTAAGTTAATGTAATGCAATGCACAATGTATTATTATGTTTAGTTATGGTTCATGTATAGCTTAATTATCTAAAATTAAAATATTGTTCATGAAAAATTATCAAATATAACTATATTTAATTATTTATATATATATATATTATATAAATTTATTTACATATATTTATATCACAAATATTCTACATAAATCCGATCATTATATTTACATATTTATACATATATGAAAATATATGTTTGTAAATTTTATATTTCGATTATGATTCATAAACCATATACAACATTTACTCATTTTTGTACAATAAAATGAATTTGGATTTAACTATAAATATATTAGAAATTCAATTAATGGTATAATATTATGTCAAATTATTACATTGTAATTAGAATGGTTAATTTTGTTAAACATTTGATATATTTAAAAAATTGTTAATTTCTATGGTTGATACATTTCTCCTCCATATATTATAGATTACAAAATATTAATATTTTTTAAATATATTGTATAATATAATATAGTATAATATATTGTATAATATAATATAGTATAATATATTGTATAATATAATATAGTATAATATATTGTATATAACCTATATCCACCTAACTACAAAAACCTTTATTTATTTCTATGCCTATGTATAATACATAACATGAACCAAATTATTTCGAGTCCCTTGTGTGCAAAGGTTAATTTGATTTTATGATCCATTTTCCCCAGATAATCCAACCCCTCCCCTCCCTTCCCCAATTCAACTGCTTCTCCCACCCAAAACACTCGGGTATAATAAATAAATACGCGAGCAATATTATGCCCCTCATATATATTCAAGGATAATGACACAGCATCCCGCTGAGTCAACGATTTAGATCCTCGTCTCCGGGACATGACTCTGGGCAGACATCAGTCCGATAGCACGCGAGAGCACCCCGCGGAGGTGTCGGTTGTCCGGCCCTCCCCAAAACATAACTTTCTAAGTATATTGCAAACTGCGCACGGCGCTGATCTCTTTTCCAGGAATGTTGAATTCAGATCCCCGGGCAATATCGATACGACACACCAATGCTCTGGAAACGATGAACGCCGCACTACGGGGTTCACTAAAGATTTACTTACAAATTAGTTTTACAACTGGCGGACACACGTTGTCAATTAGAAAAAAGATGTTTGCTAGAAATTAAAATGTTTTGTGGCCGCTGGACGTGTGTCAGGGTGTTTAATTTTTTAGTTATCCCGCCCGAAGCAATACTTAGCTTTTGTCTTCAGTGGCGTGCTAAAGATATCGCAAAATTCTCTGTTTATTAATGTAAAAATAGGACACGCTAAATCAAATCAAACGACAATATATTTTTATTTAAAAAATAATTCGAACAAAAGATCTGAGAGAGCTAGCTTAGTTAATCTTAGTTGATCTAGAAAATTAAGTCTTAATTGGTAATAAAACGATATTTTTTGTTTTCCATGTATTGGAGGTAAATGGCATAAAAACGTCGACAAATCTTCAGAATAATCTCTGACCTCCTCAGGAGAATCGAAGAGCTATGATTTTTATGAACACGCATGCATAGGCATAGGATGCATTAATTAGTCTACAGACCGGGCCATTAGGAAACTATGAAGTGTAGTCTTTAGCGCACATCCGCCAGACCTCGTGTGTTTGCGACCGCTCCTTTGGCCAGCCGCTTCCTCCGGTCCCACAGGAACAGTTGGTGCTGTCAGCTTTAATATACTCGGCGCGTCCGATCTGGATTTCCTTGCAACAAGTTATTCTCTCAGCAATCTCTCGAGTTTCTTCGCTCTCCTCTTTTCAACTTTAAGAACTGTCCTCTGACTATAATATTAGAATAATGCTGGGAAAAAATCTCGTGATGTGACAAATCCACCCTGACTCTCCTCCACCCCTTGACTTCTTCCCCCACTTAGTTAGTGATCCTGTTGATATGATTCGATTGGTATATATATACCTACTTAAAGTCAGTAACTGCGTAACTTTTATTTCCCTAACTTTTAAATAAATGAAAAAACAAGCATTTCCTTTTATAGACCACATTATATACCTTCCCTGCCAGTTTTTGAAGTAATAATCACTTTATCAGCAGGCAGAGAACTATAGAGATACAATCAAGACTCTTCTGTCTTTAAGACCTTAACTGTATATAGTATTACAGTGGTAGGCCACCTGTCTGCTTAAAACCTATTTAAGCATTTAAATGAAACAAAACACCTGAATAATCTTTTTAATTCTTTTTAGGGTTGACTGCCAGACAAATGAGGAAAAGTAAGTAATCTCACCGAAATTAATTTGTCATCATAAATACAAATATTACTGAACCGTCCATCCCCAATAAATGAGGTCGGAAAGACTATTAGATATAGATTATTATTAGATAATTGAGTATAGACCATAATATTATATAACATAATAAATGTTTCATGAATAATAGATTTTTTATAATTATTCTATCCATTTCATATCAATTGTCAATAACAGATTTGAACAAATATTAATAAACAGAATAACCATGTTATAACCACAGCTCAAAATCTTGAAAAAATATCTAAAACTAGAAACTTTCTATTTATAAACAAAATAAAAACAACTTCATAATGTGCACCGCAGCGATTGATGTTTTAAATGGGACTACAATATATTGAATATTGATAAAAAAGGAAGTAAAATGACCATTTTAAATATGCCTATATTAATAACCTATATTCATGATATATATCTATACATATTAAATTAACCTTATTAATATTATTTACTGTTTATAATTTTAAACCGTTATAAATATATATATGAACATAATATATATATATATATATAACACAATATTATTTGACAATTTTATGAGATATGATAACGGGCGAGATTTTAAATTATATTCTATAAATATACTTTGAATATTATATAGCCTAATATATATTTCCATTTTACTAAACCTTTCTATATTTATAATTGCTGAATTGAGCGAAGCCGTAATATATCCATGCAGGTATATAGACATAAATATAAAAACGATACAACGTTCAATAAAGAAATATTAATAACTGTAAAATAGTGGAAAGGAGGGGGACGTATCTCAAAATATATCTCAATTTTTTATACCCAAAAATTTGCCCAACTTATAAAATGGTGATATATAGGAATAGTATAAAATTAAACGGTATATTCAAATTTGTATAGTTGGCACTTAACAAAAATTATTATATGATATATATTATACAACAGATTAACTTAATGTGACTATTTCTATGTGCAGTATGATATATGCAACTTTTTAGTGTATGTATCTATCATATTCGAAAAGCTTTTCAGCGTAACCTTCAATTTAAATGTAAACACCAATATAATAATTAAGAGTCGCAATTTAATAAATGTCATAATAAATTGTGGTGAGAAGTATATAGGATATAATAACAGCAAACCATGCAGGATCAGCCAGCACTGCCAATTCCTTATATCTCTGGTAATTGAGACAAAAGCGAGGCGTTCGGTAGACTACCCTCCGACAAAAGGCCATCCTGGCATCTCAGCCTGTGTGATATAATATGGCAGACCGCGGGAAGGTATAGTCTCGACACCGTTGCGAGTTATTTGGTGATACAGAGCTGCAAGTGACTTCCGCCGCCGCCGGCTTTTATCTTAAGCGCATCTTATATGGAATCTTTGGATCTCACCTACTCATCTCATCCCACTGTTAATAACAAGCTGGTATTCCATTCAAATGCAATCATTATTCTATTTATCTATGAGGAAGGGAAATGCGATGTCTCTGGGATAGAACAGTGTGCCTTCTAAAACCGGGATTTGTTTTTCCAGTTTATCACGTCTACTTCACATTTTCAGATGAATTTTCTGACGGCGTTATAACTTAGAAGATTTTATCGCATTTTCAACTATTTTAAAATAAATTAATATGTTTTGATTATGAAAAATTTCTATATATAAAACAAACATTGCTATATATATATTATTATTGTTTCTTAGAAGTTTCCATTAGTTATCTCCAAAAATTAGGGATTTTAATATATTTTAATTTTATCCCGCTAAATAATTTTTTCGTAAAGGTTATAGGGATGCATTCCGGCGTTTTATTAAAAAAAAATTAATATATAGATTAAACTTTAAAAAGATTCAATTAATTCAACAAAACTATTAATATAAAAACACAGACCCGACCATTTCTTTTTTTTTATTCTAAAATATTCTGCACATTCGCTCTGAAAATGGAGTAGAGGTTATCTTATATACCAATATTTAAAAAATTATTGTTCATTAACATAATTAATATTACCAGGGGCGTGATCCGCCATTGGAAATGTGTAAAATTGATAAACAGAAAAATACTGCAAAATAAATAACAATACTCAACTAAAATTTGATGTTTCAAATATCAAGATCAAATATTGACAGTGCATGCAAATTGCAGAACTATACTGTTGTGCAGTGCAGATTAGCCGGCTTTTTGTGGCCTATTCAATTTTATAAAGTACATATAAGCCCTATGGGCTACATATCTATTTAAAAAAAACCCACAATTTATATATGTATATAAACAGGTTTATAAATGTCTCTATATCCCGAAAGAGTACAATTTGCATAAAAAAATAAGAAAATTTACGATTTTTAAATAAACTTGTTGCTTTATTTTTGATAGGGAATTATATCATAATATAATGAGAATGTTTCCTTAATTAATTTTTTTCACAAGTTTCAAAAAAAAATTGTCACATTTTTCTTTTACTTTTTCCTTCAAAGGCATAATTAAGCTGTTAAGTTATACTCGTTTTCCTAAAGTCTCAGTTTATAACATTTTTAACCAAGAAAATTGTGTAAATTCATATTTCACAAGAGCACAGAAATGAGTTAACCGAAATAAGGTTTCGATAAATATCCGAGCTACGCCACTGTTATGTATATCTATTACCAATTAATGATTTTAACATAAAATATTTCCCAAATTACACAATATATTTTTAATACACTACCTTTTCTATACACTACTATCAGTAGTAAAAATTTTTACTAATGAAAATGTAAGAATATCACTAGAATAAAATATTTTATTATTTAGTACAGGAAAATTCTCATTTATTGACTTTTATAATTAAAAATATTGTCTTAGGGCCGTAGCCAGCGCCGAGGTAAACAGAACAGCTGTCCTCTCTGAAAAATAAATTAGAGATAGTGGAGTAAGTTATCTAAAGCGAAAATGGAAAGATCAGCGCTAAATCCAAATTTTGTAATTATGGGGCACTTTTGATTTTTAAAGAAACAAGATATCTAAAGGTCTGTTAATCTAATACGTTGAAATGCCAAATAGAATACATATATGTAATTGTAAAATACAAGCCAAAAGTAGACCCTATATATTTTATTTTTGAAAAAATCCAATACTTGTGGGGTGATTTGAAATGTTTATTATTGTTGTAACAGTTGTAGGCCTATTACTTATCATGATTAACAAATTAATGGTTAAACAAAGATTATATGATGGCATCATATGTGTAATAAACGTATTTCAGTCATGTCTTTTTAAATCTGAAATTATACAATTTAACATAAGTAATACATATAAGGTAACTTTAATTTATTTACTTTTTTAATAGTCGAACTTTTTGTAATATACAAAATATATTATACATAGTGAATATTTCGGATGATATGGTAAATAATGTTTTCTGGTTCATATTAAAAATTATTTGTATCAATTGCTAATACGCTATTATGATATGAATTCTTTTTAAATTAATTATTTTCATGATAACATGTTACAGCAAATTGCAGTTCACTATTTTAATGTGTCCTTTTTCATATTTTTGTCATGGTAATCTTTTTTCATGTTAATAATCATATTCATTCTTTATATGTATATTTAACCTATGTGTCAATTCTTTTAATTTAATATTATATATTAAATTATTAAAATATTTACTATGTAAACGTGCAAACTTGCTATATTGGAGTTAATAACGCGATAAATAAAACTGATTCGTTTTTATCAGAGGGGCCGATTAATGAATAATGTCTAGCGAGAGCACAACGCCAAAGGGGTACAGTTAAAGCACATCTAAGATAATTAATAAACAGATAAAATTATTTTACTACTTAAAAATGTGCACAATATATTTTTTATAGGGCGCCATGACATGACCCCAGCTCTTGTTTATTTATGTATGCATGGATGGCGGTTCTATTTATAAACAATTAAATATTTATATTAATATTATTTTCATTTATTAGAAATAGAAAAGAGTAAAACACGAACTATATTTTAAACCCTTATATACTTCTAGTTGCATAA
Organism: Coelogynopora nodosa; assembly: GCA_034780555.1. Lineage (NCBI taxonomy): Eukaryota > Metazoa > Platyhelminthes > Proseriata > Coelogynoporidae > Coelogynopora > Coelogynopora nodosa. The sequence goes on along the minus strand of JAUZND010016352.1, from coordinate 3,384 downwards.
CGTCAGCCTACTTCGTCAGAGTAATGAATTTGGAAGTGATAGGCTAATGAATTAGATTAGATACTAATGCCAAAGTAAAGTTGACTTTGACTTGTGGTGAATTGGCTTCGAGATTTTCTTTTTACACTTGGTACTCGCTGTTGGAAAAACCGTAATTGCCGTACAATGCGTCACTTGTTTCGTTTCGTCATTGGATTTTAATATCATATATTTTCGTCGTCGTTTAGACAAAATAACGAACAAACTCCAACTCTTCTCATTTTACTCGGTAGTTTTTTTGACAATGAGAATGGTATCACGCATTTCCTAGCGTCTCCGTTTTTTTTTAACACAATTAACTCTATGAATTTTCCTTTTGAAAACTTTTCCACTCAACACAGGTAATTTTTTCTATTTTGCTCTATTTCTTTCTCCGTTGCGTTATACTGTTTACTCCATGACGACTTGAAAAACTCTATAGATAGTAAGAGTCCTATTTTCTTCTATCTTGCCCTTCTTCTGTTTGTTTTTGACTTCTCATTACTGCATTTTCTCAGTATTCTGATAATATTTCTAGATTAGCCTACCTTTCAGATTTTCCTTTAATATTTTTTGACGAAGCCAAATTTTTTCTCTTTTATTATAACTGAAATTTGATTTTTTCTCGAGGTGCCATATCTAAAAAACAAAGAGATATGTTATAAACAATTTTAGTTATTACAAAAAAAGAGTTACGCACACGTAATTTTAAAGTTATTTATGCAGCTCGTACTATATTGGGATAAAATGATAAACTGTATTATAATGTTTATTATGTCACTTTTTTAAATGATAAATTAATAAAAATTGTTTTATTAGGATATTTTATATACTGCTACCTTTTAAAGAGGTAAAATATTCAACTAAATGCAAAACTATTTTATTTGTAAGGTACTCAGCAAAACAAAACAGGATCTGTATATGATCTGTACAATATAAAAATATGATATTGAAAATGATGAAAGTGTATTATACATTAATACGAAGTATTACGCACAAGTAACATATGTATTTATATGATAAATGTCATTTTAACGTATTTTATGATGATGTTTATAAATAATTGTCAAAACAATGATATTACCATTTTGACACCTTACACTTTAAACATAACGCTTCGTAAATTAATATATTGAACTTTTTATATTGATCAGTTAAACAAAAGTAAAAACCATAAAAAATAATGCTTATTAACATACAAGACGAGTTGAAACATACTGAAACTTAACCGAAACTTAACAACTAAATCATAACTGAAATTATAATCGGCAGGGGTGATGAACTCATTCTAAGTGATATACAATTAACCATCTCCTAGTGTTGCAACAGATAGCCTCATTGACTATAGTAATAGTAGAAGTACAATGAGTAGTAAAATCATGTGTTTGTGGAAAAAGTGTAATTGATTTTTAAATAATATTATAAGGTGTTGAAAAAATTGATGAACATTTTTCTTTGTTTTTGTGCAAAAACTCTGTCTTGAGTATATATTTCGAAATAAAATTCTATAAAAATTCTATAAATGTTTGTCATATTAAATTCGAGTGGAAAAAGATTATTTTCTCAATTTCGATCGTACTTAAATAATTATAAAATCCATAATTTTTATACGAATGACATGAAATTTAAAACACAGTACTCTTATCTTGATTTTCATGTTTAAATCAAAGGATTTTTATTTATTTATATTTTTAATAGTAATGTACTGGAAACGAAAAAATATATGATTCCCACAGACAAGACCGCTGACTTAAATTTATCATTTATATTCAACACAAATAGAATCATATAGAAACTCGCTGCAAATTATAACTGAGTATAACTATTCCTCTAATATCAAAAACATAATTAACCGCTAAATAATTTGTTCTTAAAAACTTATTTCTAAATAGCTAAAGCGCCAAGTAACAAATATAATAATTTATTAAAACCCAATAAATAATCTGCTATAAAAATATTGCAGAATTGAATTATTGCCACAAGCTAATTTGTCTTTTGCCATTTTTAACATTGACATTTTGTTACGTTTGAAAAATGCCAACAATTTGAAAAAAATTTAACAACCATTATGGATATAATACCATTATGATAACGCTATTATGTTGCCTTAGTGATACATTTCATTTCGACTTTAATGTCGAGAAAAACCATGCTCAATAAAAATTAACAATAATTTTTAATATGTAAAATTTTATAGATATATTTAATAATAAGTAATAAAAAATATATATATTTTAATAATGAAAAAAATTATTATGGTTCTTCTTTACATATTGCAATTAGTTTTCCCTCTTTCAGCCTAGATAATCTAAAACATACAATTGCTATGTAGAGCAAAATTTACTAAGAAATATATTTCCGATTTTCTTATTAGTGATTAGTTAAGCTATATTCAGTACAGCGATAACTCACGTACTCCTCGGTTAGACTAGAGTACTTTCTGCAATTTATCATAATCTTAAATAATAAAAATGATCTCGTGTTTAAAAATGTTATTTGGCAATCTATTGTATAATTAGCTAAATACAAGGTAATGTAGATTCTACAACCATTTCTTATTATTGAGGTAAGTGTCTCATCTTTTTTTGGGGAATGGGGTTAGGAAGGTTGTAATAGCGTGATGATGCGTAAGAAGGGGGAAGAGTCAGAGGGTTAAAAAATCTATTTTTGCGCAACGTAATTTTAGGACAACGTCATATAGTGACTCACTTAAAAAACTGAAGTAGTTCTTCCACACTGAGTGTGTAATTATGAGATAATATTACGTCAAGTGATATGCGCATCCACTCAGCGACATAATATCGTAAAACAAAACTTCCACATTTACAATTATTTATGCATTTTAACATTTTTTAAATTTCATTTATTTCATTATTAATTATTTTGTTTTTGTATAAAATATAAAACTAAGTGTTCTATATGTAAAAAAATACAAAGATATACAGTTGATTAAAATGGATGTATTTGTATTAACGTAAGTTTATTCTATTTTGCATAGGAAAATGTTTTCAGCTTGAAAAGTTTCACTTCTTTTACTATACTAAAAAAAATATTCCATGGAAACAAATGCTACCAGATATTTGAAATTGACCATTTGTATTAAAATATAATTCAAGATTAATTTAGTTTAAGATTAGTTTTAATTTAAGATTTAGTTTTAAACTTAATATGGACAAGGTTGGATATTAGCATATATTAATTACGTTTAATATATTTATACATAATTATGTTGTATCTATTTTAGTAATAATATATAACTTTTGTATTTTAATGAATATAAATACTGTCATATTTTATTAACTATAAATACTTATGGCGTTAACCGTCTTTTATTTTGGCTTCTAGGAAATGATTATCAAGATCCCA
>JAUZND010016341.1:0-24586 GCA_034780555.1 Coelogynopora nodosa | reverse complement strand
CTATGACTTTAATTTTGAAACGCATGAACATTAAACAACAGAAATTGTCTTACTGAGTGAATATCAATATAAAAATCATTAGATTTTAAAATTCAAAACTAAGGTACACTCTATGACTTTAATTTTGAAACGCATGAACATTAAACAACAGAAATTGTCTTACTGAGTGAATATCAATATAAAAATCTGCTGGCAACAACCATTCGATACAATGGCAGACACTTATAAAACTCAACATTATGTTAAATTGTATTTTAAATATAATTTTGGAATAATAACCGATTTGTCATCAACATATATATAAATATCAATATAAAAATCAATAATTTTATGTCATACATAGTGTATGACGTCATAGAAGGGTCACGTGACCTTGAAACATACATTTTCAGATAGTTTGGGTATGGTTTCCTATCTACTAGTAATACATATATATTGTCTAAAACCTTTCGTTTTTGAGTTATTTCACTTTCAAAAATTGACATGGCAGCCATTTTGCTTGTTATGGCGGCCATTTTGAATTTTGGCTATAAAATCAGAATAGCCCTTGGCAGATTTTAAAAATTGGTAATTATGAATTATACATGACTTATACAACTCAGAAATCATAATAGCTAAGGTATTGCATTTTTTGTCACTTAATGTCCCTTCCTGCCGGGACAATTCTGCACAACTAAATTTTAGTTTCACTATTTAGTGTCTCAATTTAGTTTCATAATTTATTTATGATAACTTTTTAACTAGTAACATATTTGTTTAGTGATCAGCAAATAAATATATTTCTATTTTAACACACTTTCACTATAATCCAATGAGTAATAAAAAATAAAGTTTTTTTATATTGAAATAGCAATATCTTCTTAAGTTAAAATAAATGTAACTCTAGTGTCCAAACTGTAATTAAAAAAATAATCGGTCTTTATTTTCTTTATTTTGCAAATTTTAAGTTTATTGATTAATCATTTCCTTTACACATTGTATTGATTAAAATACTAATATTCTTTTACTCTATCCCCTCACTCGCTGTCTAACTTTAGTTATACAAACGCCATTTGCAAATATTTATAATTCAAAACGTTTTCAATATTTCTTCGTATTGTGCAGGCAATAGATACATCACTTATATTTTTAATATATGTTTTGACTTTTGAATATTTCCTTGTTCTTACCCTATAAACATAGCCTTGCATCTTCACAATTTCCTGCCCATTCAAGTTGTTCCTGCCAACAATTCGCCGATATGACGCGACAATATGAAATAGTTCTCGATTGACCGGAAATGAAGGAATAATACGGAGAGAATTTTTGAAGGCAACCTCCCCTACGATATAGCAGATTCAGAGAAGTCGAAAAGTAACATACTTTTCAACCTGAAAGTGTAATGCAGATAAAAATGAAGAAGGCACTGTTGTTGCTTGGTTATCAAGTTATAAATTATAACTTTGTTGGTGGTATACTTTCATCAGTTGACATACACAGAAAATGGTTCTTTGAATGATGAGATATGTTTAAACACTGGCATCAACTATAATACGATTTTTATAATTGGACATGTATATTGGTAGTTGCGACGTCATAGATTAATCTTCTATTCTGATTAAAATATTAACGTCGTGTTTATTGTTATATATATATTTCAGATGGGATCACCAAATTAATTACAAAAATATTTTTGTTTTATTGACTACTCCAAAATGACTGATCATATTTTAAAATATTATGTAGAGATGGCGCATGTGGTTATATCTATAAGAAATTGCAGATTGATCAGTTACGTACTTTAAGAGTTATAGTTGTTTGTAAAATTTATTCACGTTATAACTTGGCGATTTTGACATATTTAAATTTTTTGTCAATTCTCATAACTTAGTTTAAGTGATCTCAAATGTAACTACTGAAAGTTAAATATATATATATTAATAGTATATTAGTAGTGTTTACCATTAGATAAGTTATCTATATGATTATATCAATTTCAAGTCTTGGACTTAGTAACACATTATCAATAATTATTCAATTGCATTGAATTGTGAAATAAAATTTTCCCAGAAATTGATTTGTATTTGAAATGTAATATTGTTTTTGAATTGTCACCTAAAGCCTTACAGTTACTAAAGTTATTAAATTAATTTTTTAGCTCACAATATATACAAAGAATTATGTCTGTGTAACATTCTTGTAATGCTATTATATACACTTTACTGTTATGTTTCACTTTAATAAAACAAAAAATTTTCATTCATAAAAAATTCTTCATTTTTGACTTGAAAAATAAGTATCTGGTTTCATGAACAATATATAATTTTTCCTAATAATAATGATAATAATAGAACGTACAGTTTCAAAATAATTTATCCGGAAATGATGGAATACATTGTCATAATAAGTCACAATTGTCACAATTCACTGCATATACTAGAGTCTACCACTCTTCTACTGATTCTCGAAGGCGTCTTCGTGAAATACCAATATGTTCCAAAATAGGTATAATTTAATTATATAATATTTATATGGTGCAGACTCGCGAATTATTTTCGTTCACTGAAATAAACAAAAATAAATTTCGCATATATATAATTTTAAACCATGGATTACAAAACGTCTTTCTGATTCCTTGAAGCATCAAAATAAGTCTACTTATTCAAAATAGATAACATTAATAAAAACTTCAAACTTAGTATTCTTGGATAAATACTTTAATTTACCCGTGACAAAATTTTTTTCAATCTACAAAACACAATTCTTAGTTTATAAAATTGAACTAGGAGTATCTTTTTATATCTTATATATTGGCAATTCCACGATCAATAATATTGAATCATTAATTAAAAAAATAATTTAGAATTAAATTTAAATATAAAAATAAAACGATGTCATAACATTTCTGTATTTGTGATATATTAACTACAAATACCAATTTAAATAAATAGTGTATTAAAATGATAATAATAGGAATCCTCGATAAATCAATAAACTAAAGAACATATAATCAATATAATTTATGATAAAACTTTAACAAATTTAATTTCATACTTTAAAATTATTACTTTACAATGATTGAGCGTAACCTTGAACACTGAATAAAAAAAGTGATAATAAAAGATTTTAATGTTTTTAAACTGGGAGTGTGATCATCTGATAAAAATGATAACATAACTGACATTAGGCAAGTTAGCAGACATCATAAAATAAACTTCCGCTTACATAACATGTAGATATTATCTATCTTTAGTATCTATCAACCTGTGCCGTAAACAGTATCTTTTGATGTAACTCATCATTTAATGGATTACAATCATGTCTCAGTTAATATATGCTCTTGAATATGATGTGTTCAAAGAAAATATAATTAATGCAAATAGACGTAAACAAAATACGATATAAGATTTATGTACGCGACAAATATGCTATAATAGTGTATAATTATAAATGACAATATCCTACCTAGCAAAGTTTTTAAAATAAAGTGCTTAAAAAAAATATTTTCGTTATAAATAAATAATTTTATATTGTGTCATTTTTTGAAAACTTCAGCAGTGAAATGTTTCTATTTCATTAAACCATTAATAAAAATTAATTATACAAATAAGGTACTTTAAGATGGTTTAACCACACAGGGATACTTTTCCCTTTTTGTTTGAATACAGTTATGTTTTTTATGATAGAATAAGTATATAGTTTTGTATAATTAATATTTTTAATTATTTATATGTTGTATATTGTACATTCACTGTTTAAACAATTCTTGAACAAAGTATTGTTTCCGCTAAATAATGTATGGATTGGATCATGATGCAAAATAGAAAAATAACAAATGATGAAATTAGAAGAATCTTTAAAGCTGATTTTCTATAACTGTTTCCGTTCTTCAATATCTAGTGGGCGGAAACTGTAATCACACTTTTCTTAGGCACCATCCAAGTTTGAGTGAAAATTTATAGTTTTTTAAAATATACTAATAAGTAAGCACCAAGCACAGAGTCAGTACAAACAGCAGAGAGACAGAGCACCACTGGTTTCAAACTATTCAGCTCTCATCAGGTACCCTAGTCTCCCTAGTGACGACCGGACAGTGGTTTGGAGCGATAAGTGCATACAACTTAAAAATATTTATATTGTATTGTATTTTAGAGCTAAGTACAAAATTACAAATCTTATCAATATTGATTGACCTTTTGTTTTCATATGTTTGTGTACATAAGTAATAGTTGCTTTATATGTATTAAGTAATATGTTTATATATATTATATGTTTCCTTTCACTAATTTCTCTATAAAATATATAAGTTGAAACAAAATCAATAAATTAATGAATAATTGATCTAAACATAGAATAAGATAACAAGGTATAACCATATCGATGTTTCGAGGTACTTCGTACTACGTGATTTCGTTTGGTCCGGACCAGGTAATACTATTAATTTTTTTGATAATATGTTTTTAATAAATGAGTCACTCTAAAATTTGGAGAAATAGTTATATACATTATTTTATAACAATGAAAACCATATGAATAGGATGTTGTTGGAGGTCATGCAATTAATTTCAAATTTTTAACATACATGATTTGTACTGATCCGAACAACATAACATACTATTTTCTTTCCCTAGATTATTAAAATGTTGTGTGTCTAATACTTATATAGCAATACATATTTCACACCAAAATTAATCATTTATTATTGGAAGAGATATGTATTTTATATTGCGAAATTTTTTTTCTTTAATTTTCAATGGCTGTTGAAATCAGTTCAGACCAGTAAAAATCACAACATTTTCGAACGAAATAAATTTAGAACGTGTCCAATACTTAAAAAATTAGTTATATAAAAAATACAGAAAATGAAGAAAATTGTGGTTCTTGGAATAAATACACTTATGACGAATTCTAAGAGGCATTAAGATGATGTTATCTTAATTATTTCTCCGAAAAGGTTCAAGGAATAATCAAAGATTTGAAACATAACGGTAAACATAGATAACCAGTTAACAATCTGTTTTATGAAAATCAAACAAACTACATTTTTAGGCGGGATATCAGATAATTATAATTTAATAAATTTATTAAATGTCTTATATCTACTACTTCACAAGAACAAATTTACATTTTAAATACCTAACATTTTATGTGTTGATAACCATTGTTTATTGAATTATTATATATAGCAGCATTCCTTTTTATAGCCTTTTGAAAAATGTGTACATGTAAATCAGTAAATCGCATATAAATAAATCATTTTATTATAAAACAACCACTTATTACAAACACATTATACACGACCAATTAGCAATAACTAGATGGTGTATGATAGAATGAACTTAATACGCGACCAATTAGCAATAACTAGAATTAACTTTGTACACGACCAATTAGCAATAACTAGATGATGTCTAATAGAATTAACTTTATGCACGACCAATTAGCAATTACTAGATGATGTCTAATAGAATTAACTTTATGCACGACCAATTAGCAATAACTAGGTGATTTTTTATAGAATTAACTTTATGCACGACCAATTAGCAATTACTAGATGATGTCTAGTAGAATTAGCATTATACACGACCAATTAGCAATTACTAGATGATTAGCATTATTAGATGTATGTTTTCTTTACTGTTTAAGAGTTAAAACAATCACACAAAGAGCTTCAGAATTAAAACGTGTTACTTAACTGTTATAAGCTTTACTCGATGTGGTATATTGAAAATTTATTAAAACTTATTATTTATGAATCTCAAGGAAGATTGAAAATTTAAATAAAAAACAAAGTAAAAACAACACATCTCAAAAAACTAAAAAATACTAAATACATCAAAATGTTAATGTGTAATAATGTAAAATATCTTAATGAAATAAAAGTGTATGTAAAAAGTTATATATTGTATACTCTCTTTTTAACTTAAATTTTTTCGAAAAAAGTTGTGCGTGAGTCAGAATCAAATGACGTGTTCTTCAGAAACAATTTATACAAACGTTAATCAGTAAATTTAAAATTTAAAAAAGAAAACATATTTAATTTAATTTGGGTGGTAACAAAGTTAAATAGTTAATTATACATATTATATTCACACGTTTATATCTAACTTATTTGCGCATTAATAGTACATTCAGGCAGTTCATGCAATATATAAATATGTCATTATAAAATAAGTACAACCTTTTTTATATTTGTATTTTATTTATATTAATATATATTTATTAAAATATGATATACGCATTGTATGATGTGTAATATACATATTGTATGCTTTTTAATATGAATATTGTACAATTTGTAATATACATAATGTGATTTGTAATATAAATATTGAATGATTTGTAATACACGTTTTGCATGATTTGTAACATACTTATTGTATGATTTGTAATACACGTTTTGTATGATTTGCAATATATGTGATGTATGATTCGTAATATACGTATTGTCTAATTTTTAATATAAATATTGTATGATTTGTAATATACGCATTGTATGATGTGTAATATACATATTGTATGATTTGTAATACACGTTTTGTATGATTTGTAACATACTTATTGTATGATTTGTAATACACGTATTCTATGATTTGTAATATACGTATTGTACTTTATGTATCGACCAAAAACCTAAATGAAAAATAGTTTTAAGGAAATTGTTTAAAATGTATTACTTGTAAATTAAAATGATCAGCTTTAAATACTTCCTAATAATTAATATAAGTTTTAAAATAAGAAAAATTATTCAAATGTTTAAAAAGAGCAATTGTAAATTTTTTTTATAATAAATAACATTAAAGGCGTAGAATTTGCACTACTCTATTCTGTATTCTTTAATATACTAATAATTTATATTACGATTAAATTTTTAACATCTTTCAGAAATTTAAAAGAATTTAAATACAAACTTTAATACTTGATACATATATTCTCTGTTTCTTAAAGATATCAAATTTCAAAAGCACTTTTAAATAGATATCAAAATACAAAAATCTCTTTTAAATAGATATCAAAATACAAAAAACACATTTTAAATAGATATCAAAATACAAAAAACACATTTTAAATAGATAATTAATCGGGAACCTCATTAATTCCGCGCTTGTATTAATAGCGCAATCAAAACAAAAACAGTATTGATGTTATAGCACCGACTTTTTAAAAGGTCGGCTTCTGCAGACTCACTGAAGCGAAATCTTTGCAACACCTGAACCTTCACCATCACCATACCTTCTGTTCATATCCCGGACGATATCCTGCTCAAGGCTGCACAGTAATAGGTACTAGTTCATACAGGAGAATTGCCTCCTCCGCTGGAAATTTTGTCTTGTATCACTGACACTGGATTTGCCTTCCTTCTCTTCCCCTCCTTCATTCTCTTCCCTATATATTTCACTAGGATCTCGCGTACGGTAAACGTAAGGGAAGAGAACGCAAGGGAGACAGTCGTCGTTCATTCTATTTGGACTTGTGACAGACTAGAATAGAGAAAGGAACGAGAGAAAGAGAAAGACACAATTTTTTGGCATTGAGTTCTTTGTGAGATTCAGATATTAAGTCTAACTAGTCTCGTGTCTGATGATGTAGCTATAAAATAAGAATATACGTCGTACTAGCACCGGAGATATTGATGCCACTTTGTCTGATTTGCTAGAATACACGATTTATCACTCTGCTGACTTCTGAACTGTAGCAACTGGCTCTTGAGTTGATGCTCGGGACATTTCGTCAAGCGTGGAGAAGTCAATGGGACCAAATTGCCGCCCTCACGTCACTGAAGTCATCTCGGAAAGAAACCAGTCAACAGTCGACATATCCGATAGTTAAAAAATAGATCTTTCTCACTTTGTGATTTTAGTGATTGTTCAGTTTTCTTTATACAACTTAACGAAAAGCTTCGAATAGTTTCAAAGATTTAATCAAATACTTCATGTGTTACCGTTTCATACAATGTATTGATTTTTAACGCTTTGCTGCATGTAGATTATAAATTTGATGGTTAATACTCCATACTTCTGAAGAAAAATCTCGACGTTAAATAATTTTACTTCGCTTGCTGTGTCCTTTGTGTTGTCATTGTTACAAGAAATTAAATCAACCTTTGAAGTCCTTTACATATTATCTGCAGGAATCATCAATTGAAATAATAAAGTGAGGGGTATATTCAAACATAAAGGTGAGATTGATTTTCTTTGAACATCCTTTTTATAGTACAGTATTATTGAAATGGAAACTATGAATTATGTATATTTAATTAATTTAAATAAAAGCAATCTTTTGTATGTTACAAAACATCTTTGTAATCAATATTAATCCAATGTTTAACAATATACATTAACAGTTGTTAAAACACTAGAAAATATCTACGTATGTACTTAATATAAATAATTGTTGATGTTTGGCTATCTAGAGAAGACTAATCGTTTTGTTAAAAAAATTTATATGCCACAATTTGCATAAAAGTACATTTACTATATGGTACTTTATATCTGTGAGAGATAAAAGTTACGTTTATACATCAGAGTTAGTAAACCGATTCCTATGACATGTCAGTATTTTGGGTACTATACATTAGTACATTAGTATATTTTTAGTAGTAAAAATACTATTTCTAGTAGAAAAAGGTAATTAATACAACTCTCACTCTACCACTGTATGTATTGATCCTTTATAATGTGACATTTATTTTAAAGTTTCACCAATATATTAAAAGTCTGTCTTATAAGTAATCTCTGTTTCCGGACACTTTTACAATCCTCATCATGTCTTCTTCATATCTTCATATAACACATTTATATTAAACAACTTTCACTGCTACCATACAATAAGATACATATGTGGGATACATGTTAAATGCATGTAAGGTAACTAATAACCCACACATGTTGCATGTGTATTTTATATGAACGTCAAGTTAATTTTTTTGCTTTTTTAAGTACCTTGAATATTCATGCTTTATACAGTAATAAGATATCACATGTTTTCGTTTGATGTAATCCTATTCTATTTGGATATATAATATATAAATATACAATATATAAAATATTGGTTAGTAAAAATAACTCACTATTATTTTAGACGACATGTTTTACCTGCTCCTCGCTATTTTGAAAACTGACCATTAAAAAAATTACCTACGAAAATGTGGTTGTTAAAATATGTCTAAACGTGTGTATAGTATCAAAGTTTTCACAGTTTTATTTTACAGTATGTTTGAATGCATCTCACCATTTCAATCCGTGATATTTTATTACATAGTATTATAAAAAAAGTATTATGGGTTGGTGCTGAGAACGCAAGGATCTATATGTCGTAATTTGGTTAAATAATGTTATCATAAAATTATTGAATAATTAAAACTATTAAATATAACGTAATTTTATTTTCACATTTGGCAAGTGTATTTATATTGTATGTTTTCAGAAAAAATAGAACATTTGTAATAAAAATGAAGTCTTGTTACCATACAATGCATGTCCTTCTCGAAAATGGAGATTGTCATCATCTGCTTTAAAACTAATAACAATTATAGTTTACTTTATTATGTTTCGATGGGATATCTAATGATTTTTTGTTTTTGTAAATGTTTATATGTTTAATTTATGTTTTAATAATTAATATAGGAACAATTTCCGGATGTGTTGACCAATAAAACCTATCTGTCCTCATTTATTAATTTACAACAAAAAAAGATATACAGTTAGTCGTTTAGTATAATGTCATTGATGACAGCGTAACTCTTTTGCAAATATAAGTTAATGTTATATTTCTGACATAGACATATTCCGCTGTCTGTTACACTTAATCTAATTAGGTAAGCTGGATGAATGGTGGACAATTTACAGGATTGGATGCTTGTAAAGTATTCATTTAAAAAATGTTATTCTGTTATCTGCAGGTTTAAGCATTATATTAGATGTTTAATGTAAAATAAGTTGAATCTGGCGATGAGTTGTTTAATAATAATTTGCAACAACTATGACTTATTGTTTTAACTTCATCATTGCCAATATATTTCAACTTATTTAATAATTTAATGGGCATAACTGTTCAACTATAAAACCAACATAATCAATCAAGTAATGTGTATAATTGATTAATAAATTATAATTAATAATCATAATGTTTAAAACATAATGTTTGTTCTAACCCCGGTGTTATAATTTGTCAAGCTATTATTCATTTACTTTTTTACTTATTTATAAACCGAGTTTATATTAACTCATTGCTTATACGGGCGGTCAAGTGCCACCCGTATAGCATATGAACAAGGGTCCTTTATAAGTAGAATTAGATAAATGTAGGCTTTGAAGGAGTTGGATTTTCCGGTAGTTAAACATCGAGAAACTTATTTTAATTATTTCAATAGTTAACTGTATTTAACTATTTAACGGTTTTGAGACACGAAAAAATTGTATTTGTGAAATGATAATGTATTATGTTTTACTGCGTGTATACTGTACATATCTTATTGAACATTAATAAATAATAAAAATAAAGTTTAAAATAAAGAAATTATTTTCAAATATTAATCAAAATTGATTACTAAAACGATAACTCAAAAATTATAAAACCAGAAACATTCATAATTTTATATATAAACAAGTTTTATATAAAACTTTCAATTACATTTTTTGATTAAAAAAAAATTGGAAACAGCAAAAATAAAATAGCAATCATAACAGAATGACAATAGTAAGATCATTTATTTCAAATGAAAAAAGATATGTAATATACTATATACTGTATATTATAATTGTAATATAAGTTCAGCTCGTATCAACTTTAACAATTAAAAACGAAAAAATACCAATATAAATAATATATATTTTTTTTATTAACCACATTTAATTATATGATTTTAAAACATGTGGTATTATTATTAAACGTAAACATATAGAAAATCAGAAAAGTTTTAGTGCGTGATGGATAAGAAAGTTATATTTGGTAATTCATTAAATTTTTTATTAGTAATATCTTTTATCATTTTATTAATTTAATTTAAATTTATTGTATTTGTTCAAAATGTATGAATTATTATAATTTCAATAATGAGTACATTAAGAAATATTTCAAATAACATGATCATAATGAATAAAACTAGAAAAATAACATTTACATATTAATAAAGGTTTGATTCCGTTAAAAATATAACTATAGTATTATGTATAGCAATTAAAATTTTTATAAAAAATCTATATAATGTATAAAAAACAGATTTTCCAATTTTCTAAATGATTAAACCAACATTATTAATGTTTAAAAAAACTTGTATAATAACTATGAAGTGTGATCTGTTTATATTATAAGCAATAAAGTATTATTAATTTATTATAAAATATGTATTATCTATTAAATGCAATAAATAATATAATTAAATTTTATTAATTAAATAATTTTAAACTTCCCTATGAAAATTCCACAATTAGTGTGCTATTAAAAGCAAACATATTAATCAATAGAACTTCCAAAAAATATCGAAACTTAAGCAGACTATGTAAAAAGCTATCACTAGGGGTAACATTAACAATATTTAAACAATCAATATGACCCATAGACAACTCTTTACAGTCCTTCAGGGAAAATTTCAATACAATACTACAATACACGCCCCGAAACTAATTAATGGAATAGAGTACAGTTTTGATGCAAATCTAATTTGAATATTGACGGTTTTGCTAACTCGGGTGGAAAATAACTCTATATAGACTCACTAAATACTCACTTGAGTTCATGTGGGAAAATAATATAGATTAAATATTTTAGATGATATGGGTGATACTAGAGACAAAGGCGCTTCAAAGATTACTGACGACTTTCCGGAGATAGTTTGAATGATCTGCTCCGGTTGAGCCTGGACTGCGATCTCATTTCTTCTTTTTATAGACGGTTAATTATTTCCACAACTTTTGATTCGCAAACACAGCCTCTTTCTCTCACAAGGCTGGCGTGCATGTTTTCAATTATTTTAAATGAAAAGCAGATCCTTAGAGTATAGTGTTGATAGAATCGGAAGTTTATTAGATTCAGAACCCCCTGTCTCTTCTTCTCAATTAGCAGAGTATGGAGCGTCCTCAGCTGGCGACCCGGATCAGCGATTGAATGGTTCGATGTTTTCACTTCTGCTAGAGTGAAGTGCGCTTACCAATAAACTGACGACTTAAATTCAGACCTATAACCTCACCACTCCAGCGCGTCGGCTTTGGTGGCAAAGGAAAAAAGGCATGAAAAAGAAGAGAGAGATGATGCTATATTCTACTATTTGTGCGAAAGCCAAGTCGCAGCTCCACTTTTATCTCCTATGTGACAGTGTTTAAGGTTGTACCGCATTTTTATGTGATTATTATGCCTTTTAACAAAAAAACAGCATTCATCATTACATCTATTTTACTGGAATCCCTATCGATGCATTGCATATACTTGTTTTAATTCATACGCATACGCCTTTGAACATGTAAAAAGTATTCTATAAATACAAATTTCCCAATCATCATTACTTTATTTGAGATGATGAAAAAGGTTAGAAGAACTTCGAGCAGCTCAAGATGTCTGGTAATTTAATTTTGACTACTTTTTTTAATAATAATCTAGTACACCTAATAACTATTTATTTTGAATTATGATCTCATTAATTACGAGTGGATCATATACAAATAGCTTGCATTATTAAAATATAGTTTAACATTATATTTTTATAATTAATAATAAATAAATATTACTTTATTATAAATTTGCAATATATTTCAACGTTGATACTTTTTTGGTATAAAGCCGTTAAAATACGAAAACTATCGGTTCGAAATTTATTATTTTTTATAGTTTGATCAAATATACAATAAATGATGACATTAAATTAAACATATTATCAAATATAAGCCAAACAAATACTACTGATCCCGAACAGTTAAATAACGTTAATGTGATTAAACTTTAAAAATTCATTTGATAAAAAAATATTTTCGATAATTTTAACAGTAGAAAAGTGAAAAAATTAAATGAATAATTTTGTTGAAAGTTACAGCATGAAAACTGAACTCAATATTAAATCTAGTATTCTAATTAATATATTATTTTGAATAAATTATAAGGAGTTTATTTTTTTATTTTTATTTAATCATATATTCATTTATCATACGATAAGTTTATAAAATTAAACATTATTAAATAATTATAGCTGAGTTGTTATCATCTACAATATAGCAAATATATATTTGTTATACATATTATGAGATATACAGATAATTTCACGATTTAGCATGCAGCGAAATTCTTTGTTAAACATCTAGTTTACTATGTTAATAATAATAATTAAATGTATGATATTAAACACATAATAAACATGGATTATCAGTGAAAGAAAGTGATGTAAATTGATTTTGATGAATTTTTATAAATAGATTAAAGGCGACTAATATATCAAAATCTACAGAATATTGTATTTAGTCCAATTACATAGATTATGTATATTAACATGAAAATATATATTTAATATATAATATTTGAAATTTGATATATATAAATATAAGAAACACATACCATTTTTTTCTCTTTAAAAGTCACTGTAATTTACTTAGTTATTTTTGTGCTTTAACAATATTACGTAATTTTTACCTAATTGCGTAGTCATTAACAGTTTTAAATTATTTAATATTTGAAAATGTTCACATTATCTATTATTAATTAAACTGATCAAGATTTTTATCAATTATGTGGTTTCCGCCTAGTATATTAATTTTTTATACCTTGAAGATACTTAATTGTCTGTAGTAGTTCTTCCGTGGTATAGACTATTGATTTATACAATCGAGAGGCCTTCTATACTCCAGCAAATTACTCTAAATTACTCACTTGATCAATATTTGGGGATAGATATCGTAAGCTAAGGAAAATTGTATTTCAGCTAACGAAATTGTTACCGATGCGTATAATTGGTATGACGTGCGAGGAAAAGTGCGACGGCTAAGAGTATAACTGAATAACCTATAGTGAAGATGGGAGAGAATAGAAGATGTTAACTTTGTGATACAAAAGCGATACAAAAAAATAAATGTTCTTTACTTTTAAAATTTATTTTCCAAAATAATGAAAATAATCACGGGCTGTATATATATATACAGTATATAATGAAGAGAGAGGACAAACTCATGCATATTTATTTGCACGTCAAAGTTTAAAAGAAAACATGTATGTATCCTAATAAAAGTAAGTTATTTATCAAATTTAGATAACACGATGCATTCCCATTCTTAATTATGTTCACAGGCATTAAATGCAACATAATTTTTAAATGTTTCTGCCATATACTCATTGTAATAGTTGCATATAACTCAATCAGTTACATATAACATAAAGTTTGGTAGAATCCTTGTTGCGTTATTTATAAGCTCTTAATGTTTCAATTTGCTATAATAGTAAGTCTCTTCCTTATGGCATATAATCCATGATTTATGTCGAAAAGAACATTCGTAAGTTTTAGTATATAAATATGACCTAATTTATAATATATGGACGAGATTGTATAACATGAAATTTTAAACATACCATATACAATAAATTGTATAAAAAAACATTTTATACAAATATTAGAAACCTCATTGTTGATTTAGTCTGTAAAATGTCTATGCAAACTTTTGTTGTAATTTAGTAACATTAAATTTGGTAACTTAATTGAATAATATAATTTTCAAAATAGCTACCGCTGTCACTTGATTATTCGTTTTTATGTTGTTCATATACTTCAGTTTAATAAATGTTAAATAAAAAACTTTAATATATAAAATATCACAAATATTTTGAATACCATAAAATAATTGAAAATATAAATGAATATATTTTGAAGCTCAAAAAATTGTATTACAAAAATAATATAGGAAAACAAGCACAGGCTGCGTAATCTAATTTTATTTTTAATTAAAAATTGAATTCTAGAATATTTTCATTTTTTTAAAACTTGAAAATATCTCAAAATACTTAAATATAGTTTTCGGAAAGATCTTCGTTGAAATTCAAAATGGAAAGATGAATTTAGAATATGTAAACTTATAATTTAGACATAATAATATGGACACAACAGTTTTAATTGATTCTATAATTGTAAAGGTCAGCTTTATTTAAACATTATTAAGCACTGTATGTTTAAAAAAAATTCACAGTAGTTTAAAAAAAATGTACATAATTTAAATATGCAAAACAATTTGATTGCTCGTATTAGATATCAAAATATTAAATACAAATAAAAGCTAGTGTATATCTTTGAAAAAAAATTCACGTATCTTATAAAATTTAACTGCATTATAAATTTTTATTATTTTTATTACACATATGCATAATCTAAAAAGAACAGTTTTTAAAATGGAATACATTTAAAAAAAAATTAAGTTAAGCTATTATTGAGAAATATTCATATTTAAATAAATATGGAAGGACTTTGAAGGACTTTGAAGTATAAAGGATGCTTCTTATTGTATAAAACGAGTCGCTCACAAACTTTACATACTTTAATAAAACGTATTATTCTATATAGTTCAATAATTAAAACTTTTAATAAAAAAATTGTAATATGCAAAAAATATAGAAAACATAGATACCTAGATATTATTAAGTGAATAAAATTGTTATATAATCAACCAAATATATTTTCCAATACACAAAAAATATTAACGATATACGTATTATTTGCCAATAAGAATTGGACCCAAAGACATTGAATTGGACCAATCAGAGCACAATTTTTGAAGTTTCGCTGAAAATGTGCGTGAAAAATCAATGGTCTGACGTAGCAAATTACGAAACAAATATTTGCCAAATATGTTCATTGGAAGAGAAGAGAAGAAAACATCAAGAGCTGGACAGATGGTGGTCTGATAAGAGTTGTGAATTTGAATTGGGGAGAAGACATCACCAACTCACAGTGTTGTGACTGATTTGAATCTTCAAGTTTCCTGTTATGCTGCTAAACGGCAACAGTAGCAGAATAAGTGGCTAGAGTTCTGACTTCAAACCTTTATTCTATAAATGACTAAAGTTTACATCTTGTTCATATCGTATACATATTTTAGTATTGTCAGACGAGCAATACAATATAAATTTTGCAAACGGGAACTATCATTTATAGAGTAGTCCTGAAATGTGCGCACTGAGACTGAATGCTTCTAGGATTGTTGCCTAGCGTTGTGGATGAAGAAGAGTGACGTTTCAAGAGAGGAGGACATTGTTTTGCATTGTTAATCAAAGAGTCGTGTAGTCTCACTTCGAGATTGCACACCCGATGGCCAGCCAAAGTATTATAATAATAGTTGTTTATGATTGTTAATACATTATAATTTTTTATTCATTTATAAATAATAAATTAATTTCTTCATCTAACTTGGCAACGTCAAGAAAACAATAGTGTAACAAGATATGTTATTTCTTCTTTTGTTGTCTTCTTATTAAATTGATCGTCCCACATTAATTACAGGCGTCTATATAGCGTGTAGTCAATAATAGTCTACCCCTATAAATTGACCCATCTGATTTGGCTGGTGATTTGACGGTGGTGTAGTGAGTAATCGAAGAAAGCAGTTGAGACGCAACTACTCTTTGAAAGTGGATTTGTTTGGAAGCAATTTTGTTGGAAATGTGTGACTCGATGTCGTATCTTAATGTCGTAACACAAAGCTTTCTTAGTCATAAATGCCAACTATTTTTTTAAATAAAATAAGTTAAAAGAATACTGTTCATACCTTATACATATATTTATTACTACCCCCTGGATATTTATGTTTTTTTGTATTTTACCAATATGGTTATTTTATTGCAATCATTAAGTGGTATTGTGGATAAAGTTACTGAAATCACAACGAAATACATCTAAAACTGAAACATTCGAATTTTAAAAATATTGATCGTAATGTTTATAAAGTCTAATAATATGTTCTATATTATGTAGATAAGTATCCTTCAAAATGTTATTGAAATCCTGTGGTAGCTTCCATACTGATGTTAATATGTAAATAATATACGCTTGGTTCACACCTACATTTATACATCATTTAAAAAATATTTATTGATCCACAATAGATATTCTGTAAATAATTATAACCATTAACGCGCTGTATTTGTGTGAGTCTTTATTTTTATCGAGCCATGTCACAGCCATGTATACACAATACTATGTGTTAATTCTTGCCACTTGAAATTAATTAATTTTAAGAATGGTTCCAGAGCGGTTTTATATGATAAGCAAAATACAATACAATAAAATAAATGAATAAATATATATATAAATAAATAACTTTACTATTTTGAAATGTAATTTAATAAAATTAATATTTTTATATTGGTTTATTTATTCAAAAATTTGATTGAATTTGAATTTTTATTTGCAATTGATACTTAGTGTGCAATATAATAATATTATGCAGAATAGATAGAATTATATTATGAATAAATATTCTGCTATGTAGGATAGATCATAATGACTTGATATTATGTTTTATGGTTTACTAATTTCTAAATTTCTAAACCTACTACTTATACCTACTACTTATATAAATAAAAAGTCATATCATTTAATTTATTTAAAGTATGAGATTTTGCTCTCAAATAATATGATTATTATATTACATAAATATGATATTACTGATATAGATAATTATATATATAGTTAGATTCCATCAACTTGAAATTCATGGATCTACTATAGAAAAAAAGTATTTAATTATTAATATTAACTAATTTCTATTAACCCGAACACAAATTATTTTTAAAAAGACTAACATTTTTTTTCTAGTTGTGAAAGGTTATCATTTAAAATAATTTAATAATTATTGAAAACAAATTCTCGTCTAATCTAGAACATATACTAAAAAAGCTTTATATCACATTTCAAAATTACGATCATTCATTAGGACATTTCAATTACGATATTTCATTCATTATGTAGAATATTTGTGATAATGCGATGTTGTAATATTTGTCACTTAAATCATTGTAAATTAATACATTATAAAGAAATACTTTGCTGTGACTGATGTTAATGCCAGATGTTATTTAGAGAAACAATTCCATGAAGAGGTACCCATGGATATCCAAGCCACACATTTTTATGAAATATGGTAAATAAAGATTGTTAAGTAGATGCTTTATACATGTTATATATAAAAACAAACCGCTGTTAATACTGTATCAGTTAAGGGTATTTTTTTGTGACAGGTAAGTAGTCAGAAATAGATTTCTATGTACTGTTACCATTGTAAAAAATATTAATTTTTGAATGAAATACGTGTGAGTGATACAGATTGACCTTGTATATAGAATTTGCAAATATATTGTTCAAAATACACAAAATAGTGGTTTCGAGTAATCACATTTTTCAATAAATAAAAGAAATGAAAACTTCCACTTCAATTTTTTGATATGTAATTAGTAGATATAGAATGAAGTTCATATATAGTTAAAGCCAGAACTATAGCAATTTTTTCATAAATATAAATTAACCTAATTTTAACTTATAAATTATTTATCCCATTTTACGACTGTTCAACAGAATGTTTTCAAACTATTGTGCGAAACGAAAAGTGGTTAAGCAACACTTTTTTTTCGTACGTTAACTCAGACAAAAAGGCTGATTTTGCTATTTTTTTATTATAAACTTTAGGGTATGCATTCTCGTTAAAATTGGCAAGATGTCTTCTTGAAATACTAAACACATTGATACTGGGTCTACATCGGATAAATGATCAAATTAAGATTTCAAATTTATTACAATGTTACTACTTAAATATATATATAAATATGTATGCATGTTCTGAATATAAACATAACAAATTTTAATGGTATTCCTACAATTAATTAAATTTAAACTATCACTTCAGGCAACCAAGTAAAATATTCCATAGATCCTGGATGACGTTCAATGATATTTGAAAGGTAAAAAAATGTTTACCAACGTTGAATATCTGTATCACCTGAACATATTAAATACTTTCATTGCTCAAAAACATTTATTTACCCGTTTCTGGCCTAATACGTTTTTCTGAAGTATTCCAGAAAGACTTAAAAGTATTCCAGAAAGACTTAAAAGTACTTCCTGAAAATCCTATAGAAGAAAATTAAAAACTGCTATGAATAAAATGTTTGCATAAAAATCAATTAACGTTCCAATTATCTAGCTTCCACATTATCTGGAAGTATATATGGATGTCATAAATTATGTATAATCAAAAAGCAAGGGGTGATATATAATATTTTAAAATTCACTGAAACTGCAATTTTGTTCGTAAAAATAGGATCTATATATTTCAAATAGTGGTGATAGATACGACATAACAAATTGGTCCCTTAGTTAAGCTTACATGATAAAAATATTGAAACTACTCCCCACACAATCCGATAACAATGTAAGGTTAAGTTTGTTATTTGTGTAGACACATGACATAAAGACAAGATGACATACTAATAACATTCCATGAATGACTAAAATATATCAATCACAAATAAGAGTACATAAATATAAACATATATATATATATATATATATATATATAGAATAAATATGATGCACATTTCACATATATTGCTTTCAAGTTAATTATAATTTACTTTTTCCGTCAATCTAAAAGTTCGGAAAAGTTGTATAATATTCTAATTATCAGAGTCTTCAATGTAAAGAAACCCCAATAGGTAAAATATAAAAAATAGATAAATATTTCCCACTATTCTAAATAGTCTATAATATAGTTATAATTTGCCTTTAGTATAACAATTGAATATCAGTGTAACGTGATGACCCAGAATAAATATTTATACCCTAAGGATTATTTTAATAGGGACAACTGGTATTTGCAACTTTTATCGATGGAGTTAATGTGGCGACGTCGACTCAAACCGGTTTTCTGTTTTATTCTATTGTATACTGTACTGATGTCAATTGCAGAAATGAAATAGACACAAACATAATTGCTTTTATGATAATTTTTATTTGAATAACACTGTGTATACCACTGAATTGAAAGCAATACTAGATTCCTATTTATAGTAATAATCCACAATAAAGTTATTTTTGAACTTATTTCACGATTCACATAAAAACACTATATTTTATTCTAAAACCTACTTTTTTTATTAAAAAAAAGAAACTAAAAATATATTGATACACATGTTTCGAATCATAGTAACAACTTGATCCAATACAAAAATGTTTTAATTGACAAAATTAGCAAAGATTAATCCATATTCTAATTATAAATGATATCGATAGAAACATATGGGCATCATATTTTGTACTTAATTAATTCATTGTGTCAATTGTTAATAATAAATTGTAAGTTTTTAATATATGATATTTTTGAATATTTTAAAATTTCAATTAATATGTATTTTTTCAAGTTACATATTATACTAACTTATATGTAATGATATACACATATCGCGCTTCTAGATATTTACTATTTTAAACTTAAAATTAACTGTTTTGCAACAACTAATAAAATGATGATGATATCCTTAAATGTGTCAAAGAAATGACAGTTTAATATCATGTCTGAGCTGAAGATTCTATTAGAATATTAAATTTACATAAAAAATGTGCACTCTATTATAATAACAGAAGAAACGAGTTAGATTACAGTGAACATCCTCAGGCTATAACTATATATACAAGAGTGTAAACGGTTAAATATTGCCGTTTATTGTGTGTACATGTCCCTCTATATAAAAAGGTTTGTATGTCTGTCTGGGTGCAAAATTATTGTAATATTTATCTCTTTACGCGCACATTATTGTACAGCTAAATCCTGAGAATGGTTCTTTAACAACAATCGAAATACATTTATTGTTAACTAATTATTTTATTCTTTTATTATACTAAAGTACGGCCAGACGTTTTTCTTACTTGTTATATAGTGCATTCCACAATGTTTCAGAGAAATTCTAATTAATAGTATTGAAATAAATGTTGACAGACTTATATTGCTGCAAGAAAACATTTAATTAAATTGAAAAAATACAGGAAACAGCAGAGTGTGAAAAGCGAAACATTATTCTATTATTTTCAAATATAAGAAATATATGTAGGCCTAAATGAAAATGAAGAAAATCGTTATTTAAATATTTTAACTATATTTTAATCATTCACAGACTCTCAAAACCTTTTGAAATTTTTGCATTATTATTAATGTTATAATAGAACAAATGACATATATATATGAAATTATTTTCAAATAAAATGAAACACAAAAAGAGTTTTTTAGGATCATTATAAAGTATAAACTAATAATTATATACATTTTATTTAGAAACTTTAAAAAAAGGAAAAATTACAGGTGCACAGTAAAAATTAATTTCATAGATACTTTGGATTTCGCATTTATATTACAAATTGTGTTCAAATTATGGAATCGGGATTTACGGAACAAAAAAATATATAATATACTCTAATAAATGGTAAGTAATCTGTAACGTAATTTCTACGTTATCAATGTTATGAATAGAATCCTGTACGGTTTTATATTTAAAGGAACTTATTGAAAAAATTAAGATATAAAGATATTTAGATATAAGTTAATAAAATAAAAACAACGTCTGTACGTCATGAACACCCGCGACAACTGTAATTAAAACAAGCAACCAAAATGGCTTTTTTCCCCAGTATACCGATACGTTTATCTATTTTGAAATAACAGAGCAGTACAATTTACTTCAATTTTTAAGAAAGCAGGGTCTATAACTATGTATGTATGTATGTATATATGTATGTTAGTATGAGCAGCTAAATATCTACCCTCGACCTCCTTTCTTTCAGACATGCATTATGCTATATTATCAGTTTTTACTTTAATTATTGGATAAAAGAAACGTATTAGAAATCTTTTTTTAAATTATTTTAAATAATAATTATATGGTATATATCATATGATAACATACGTCATATATGATATGACCTAAAGTTGAGGGGAAATATGGAATATGACACCATCCATATATTTATTTAATTTTTATTAAAAAAATTATGATAAAGCTGATATTTATATAATTTATCATTACTTTATGCATAAAAGTAGAAGTATTGGTTATAATATAATATAATATAATATAGATAATAATGTTGGGCCTTATGACATCTTGCAAATGATGATAATATTGTACCATGTTAAGGTGGCTATATGGTATTAGAAACAAATATGCAGAACTGTTAGAAAGTTAGATAAATGAAAAACTTAACTTAATTAATTAAATATACAATTAAAAATAGAATTATCCATTAAGTGGATAGTTTATAGAAAAGTAAGGTATAATAATATAAAATTGATACAATAAGAATTAATACGTTATGTAGAAGCTAGCTAACACAATATGTTATTTTAATGAAATAATTATATTATATATTAATGTCATTATTAAAAAAATATCAGATTGAAGACATTTGTTAATCATATTTTATGGAACGAATGCTTAAATATTAATTTACGACTTGAACAAATTAATTATAATATGAAATATAAACTAAATGCTTATATTTAAATTTACTTAGTAATGATGGAAATATATTTATATATGGTTAAACTAAAAAAATATTAAAAACAATTGATTTTGCAAGATATACAAAGCATAATAAATAATAAATAAGTTATAATTCATTTAATTTAAACTATTGTATACTTAATTCCCAATTTAGCTGATGAAAATCAATAAAGGTTGAAACTGTTTTATGTTTATATTTGACTAAATATAAATTTTTAAATAGGTTACTATTATTTAATGGTTTTGTTGGCGAGCTACATTTTTCAATGCACGAAAGTTTAAATGTTCATTTTATTGTTTCTAAATTAAATTTTAAATTGTATTAGTTAATTTTAAAATTCTAAAACTTTAAAAGTGGGCATTTTGTATGCTTTGTACCCTTATAAGGTCAAATTTGCAAGGTGTGATCTGTTATATTTTTTCATAAGAATATACATATTTGATATAATTTACTATATAGAAGACTTCAATTACTTCATATACATTTAAATTGATTTAATAGTACTTAAATAAATAACTATTTATTTAAAATAATACGACACACCAAAATAAAATCTTAACTTATCCATAAATGTTTCGCTGGGAAAAGTAAACGGTTGCTAATTTATTTATTAACTTCAAAAGTTAATTGATTGAGATCAATCACATCTCGATCGTCAAAGCGTTGTTGGCTTCCACCGCCACTAATGGATGAAGATTGTAACGAGTCATGCACCAAGATAAGTCTCCTGTCTGGATCGTTGCCATCTGGACTCCGGTATACCATTTGGTAGATCGAAAATTGCCTCTTTTCCTCCATATCCAAAGCCTCCCCTTTAAAGTGGCTAGATGCCAGGAAAAAGTTAAAACAATATTACATAGATTAACCTCAAAATAGCTCCCTTCTCGTTAGCCATCCATGTTAGGCGTGTCTCCCAAATTATTGATGGCTATAATCGACAGTGCAGTGTATAGCAGTTCAACTTAAATTTCTCTGTAGCAAATGACGACATCTCCAATTTATTTGACTATAGTTAAACTTTTGTTAGTTTGAAGATTATTCCTATCCCATTTGTAACTTAAAATGATACATGTATATTTTAATTTGTTACTTCAAAACTATGGACTATGTTGTTTTGTATTCTTAGGAATTTTACATTCTTATTTTATAAAGTGAAAGTTTACATTTTATGTATAATTAAATAATTAGAGAACACAGATTTAGGTATTTTAACAGTTTCTTTATTTTACTTCTGATATTATTCATTTGGTAAAATGATAATAAAAATTTACATTGTGCCCTGAGAGAAAATATGTTCTTCCAAGTATGTTCGACAATAAAAATCAATTAACTTTTTCTGTTTTGGCGTTGTTGATAAAAGAGCGTTATTGAAATACTATTTATTTTCTGACTAAAATTGGAGCATTCTTTTCACTGATGTTTTTAAACTACACTGAATATTTCAACCATTTAAAGACGTAAGATCGACTTATCTCATGTACAAGGTTAAGCATAGTATAGAACATTAATATTTTCAGTTTAACAAAAGCACTAAGTTCATTTGCGTAGTCTCTATGATATCTATACTACTTTGTTTATGAAAAATATCAGTTTTAGCCTCTATTTGTAACTATACCAAGCAAAAACATTTTACATGTCATTGAAATATTTTCTATCTAACAGCTATTTTAAAACACTAAATATATTCTATACAAAGCTCGAACACGTCATAAGTTATCTTTATGTTTGTTGTTGTATTTTTATTTTAATATAATTAATTTTTTAGCATATATTTTTTGTTATTATTAATTTTTATATTTCTAAAATTCATTTATTTTATTCTTTTATTTTAAAATTTGTTGAATATATGCATACTTGTTTTAATATTTATTTCGAACGTCGATATTTTTATGTAGTTTTAGGCTAAACCGCGCATATCATTTACAATGTTTTTTTTGTATTAATGTTACTTTAGTAATATTGCCAAATTCGCTAATATAGTCATTTTAGATTTCAGCTGAAGTTCAGAGTCATAAATTTTTTATATACAGGGTGATCCAAAAGTCCTTGCCGCTAGAACACTGAGATAATATATTTACATAATTACTTTATAAATGAATA
>JAUZND010016340.1:26280-52283 GCA_034780555.1 Coelogynopora nodosa | reverse complement strand
CTTTATTTTCATTACATAAAAAACTACAGGATCAAACTTTACTCAACAAGGAATACCATGGAGATTAAATCTTAACAGGGGTAGATTAAGCATATTTTAATTTACCAAACGCTGTAACCAGAAGCTGGTAACAGTAGCGGATGCTAAGTATAGATCGATTTTAATGCTAACAATATTTAAAGGCTGAAAATTTTATATTTGTAGAACATTGTGGTATATTTTGAGAATATATTTGGAAGGGTAGTTATTTACTGTATTTTTACTACTAAAAATTTTAAATTCATGAAATTAATGATAAATTAATTTTTTTGAACTTTAATCTCCCAATTAGAACACTAAATGTTCAATTTATGACTTAATTTTTTGGCAGCAGGTGAAAAAAGGCATAAAATTAAGTATATAAAATTTTTAACACGATACAAGTAAATTTATTTTTTGACTTTATAGACACTCTGTACCATTGTCCCCTGCAGGGCCTTTTAAGAAACATAAAATATGCAAACAGACTCACAGTAACTGCTAAAAAAGTAGAGTAAAAAATAATAGAAATTTATTGAAAAAATATAGAAACCTGTAAACACCAAGTTCATTATATTTCGCCAACGGTGTACACTCGGGTGTTTGGATTTCTTTCAAATTTGGTATATAGGTAGAACATGTACGTATAAATATATTTAAAAAATATTAATGAAAAAAGTGACCTGGTTAATGAATTAATACTTAAATGCATAAAAATTTCAATTTTAATGGTAATTTTGTCAAATTTGAAAATCTAACTTATAATTTATATCAGTGCTCCCGACCATTCTATTTTGAATTGATACATTCAAATTTTAATTGCTGATAAAAGTCATAAAATTGAGAAATATAAAAGAAAAAAAATATTCTCCATAATAATACTTGTTTATTAATTATAAATATATCACATCATATAAACATTACAAAATTTTAACAACATAATATTATTTTGTAATTTTAAAACGTAGAGAACGATATTATAATGAAATATGGTTTTTAAATTTACACTTTTCCCTTAGCTATGCATCATCGTTCACTGATTTATGTTTCAAAAAAGTTACAATGCAATGTTGGTACTGGTTGATAAATAGTTTTATTTTTCAATTTGTTGAAATTATTTGAAATTGTTCATAATTAATTAAAAGTTGAAGATGGATCTTTTGAAATCTGAAAATTTGAAAGAGTGTGAGTCTTTATATTACTAACATCTGTGATTTTTGTGATCATTCGTGACATGAACGTTTGCAGCACTATTATTTGACAAATAATTATAATGTTTTTTCCTAAAACATGATTTATTACTGTTTTAGAAAAATATACCAAGGAATATTAAAATCCCTTTCCCCTGATGCCCAACACGTTTACAAGATTTTGATTAGCAACATTGCAACATTATTGAGATATTGCAATTATGAAGCATCCGAACAGAATCTTAAGGCTTCTGAGCTTGTAGAATTGAGAGCGGATCTTACAGAAGAAGAAACCATGTTTAATCAAAAATTGGAAGAACTGATTGAAAAAACAATAATTTCTCAAGCTCAAAACGACAGTGAGATTGAATGGCAGAATTTTAAAATAAAAATTGTCGATAGAAAAAGTCAACTGTGCTTGACAGAATTACTGGAAAATTCAACTCTCAAAAGTTCGTTTATTGTTCCTCTAGAATTGAGGCTGAACAGTGAATGTGAAGACAAGAAAAATACAAATTTAACAAACTTTGAAGGAAATTTAAGCAAAGTTTTTAGGTGCTGTGAAAATTTCAGTGTCATATTGGTGGAAGCAATGGAATCTGTAAAATGTGCCAATAAAAATGATGAGGTATTTAAATTTATTTTTTATTTTTTATTTTTTATTTTTTATTTTTTATTTTTTATTTTTTTGAAAGAATTTCAATATTGGTGAAAAGTTGATGAAAAACGACAACAATGACTCTCGCCTTTATTATTTTTGGACTTACTTGTACAACCTAAATTGTGTAATGAAACATTGTAAGCATGTTGCAGAGTTTGAAAAGATTTTTTATTCAAATAAATGGAACAATTGCAAAGATGCGAACGTTAATGTCAAGTATTCGAAATATTTTGAAATTTGTAGAGTTTATCAGACTATAAAAAAGGTTATAAAGTATTTTAAAAAATTAAAAAAAATTGTAATCTTCTAGACCATCTTAAACCTTATTAAACTGTCGACCGTTTCCAAAAATGCAGTCCAATTGGGGTATTTTGAAGAGTTTATAAAATTTGTAAACGTTAAATTGTAATTTTATTTATTATGAAATATAATTAGTGTAAAATGTGTAGATTAAATTGCATGGCACGTTATTCTGAGAGGATGGGAGAAATAGAAAAGGCTATGATTTTGTACAAGTATGTGATCAATAAATTGAGAGATACTAACGGCTTATTCAAATGCTCAGTGATTAAAACATTATACTGTATAAATTTCTTATTTTTTTTATTTTTTATAGTTGACGAGCGAAAAACGATTGGCTAAAATTATCGATAAAGCTAAACAGCAATTTGTAGAATTGTACTTGTTGACAAATGTACAAAATGTTTTGAAGGAAGGGGAAAGTAGAGACGAATTTTGTTCTGTCATAATGGAAGATTTGAAGGTTTTTTTGTTTTTATTGAAAAATTTAATATGTAATTTAGATATCTGATGAATGTGCCCAATATTTAAACGCGTGGTTTAATAATTTGAACCTTGAGACCCCGGAATTTATACAAGAGTTTGTAAACAAACTTCCACTTTCCACTGGTCCAATCAAACCAGACATTTGTTACGAGGATTTTTCTCCAGATTTCTTTACATTTCCAGATATTAGAGATTTAATAAAAAAAGAAATACCTGCAGTAAGTGCACCTGTTGCGCAACAAGGTGGGGTGAAAGGTTTCTTGACAAAAATGTGGCCCTTTTCTAGGGGATGAGGAGTGAAAATTAAAATTTTATATTTTATTATGTAGATTCATAAATCAGGCATTACTTAATTATATAAATAACTGTTTAAATCTGCTAGATGGACTGTTTGTACTTTGTACACTCTGCAGGACGTCAGAACCATTTTAAATATGAGGGGACCAAAAATCACACCTGTTATGTTAACACCCGGCATAGACACGTTGGACATTTTCCTAAATATTCTCAGTCATTATAGTGAGTACAGAGTTATAAATGTGAATTCTCGGCAGAGAAGTGCTAGACTCTACTCTTTTTGACGAGATTCATAGATCTGCTATAAGGTTCGAGAGAGTTATTCATCATTTCTCTGAGCCATAAATTCATAAAGTGCGATGAATTCTGTTTTCTTCGATTTCTTAACTATCAAAAATCTAATATTCCAAAATTTTTAGGCGAAAAAAAAATTGCTTCAGGTCTCTCTCACCTCCTACTTTTGTAAAATTTATAATTTATGATAATTTTTATATGGTTGCTAAGATATCCATGGACAAATTAAAAAAAATTTTAAATATACGTAAAAAGATTTTCTAGTTGAAAATTTGATATCCCCAAAAAATGAGGGACCCTTATACCTTGGAAACGAGAACTTTATTTAAAAAATAAAGATTTTTTGGAATGATTCTATTTCTAAGGGGTTTATTATATTTTTTAATTTTAAAAATATTTTAAAAAATTATAATGTGGCCCCTTTAAAAGAAATTTATATGAAAATATTTGGGGGGCCCTGGCCCACTCGACCCCGTTTAAATCCGCCACTGGACATATCCTCAACCCCCGTGACTTGATGAACATTAATATTTCATTAATATATCCATCATTAAAGTTACATTTCACAGCATCACAAAACAAATTTTTGTACCATTTTCGTTAAATCATTAAGAACCACTACTCTCTGATTAGTTGGATGACAATTGAATAAAAAATCGTCATATTTCGTAAGGAGAGGACATGCGCATAATCGCAGGGTATGAAACTCTTTTTTTTGATGTAATCAATCATAGACTTCTAGATATAGTGTTATATATAAACAAACACTATTTATTAAACACCAAAACTGACCCAGTCATTTGTTTTATATAAAAAATGTTCTTACCCCGAAAATATTTATTTATAGGACGTCATATTTGTGATAATTTTGCAGGTCAACATTTTATATAGAATATTATTAAAAGTGTCGATTCATGATTGTTAATTTTTCAGACAATTGTCAAGGTTTTTTTAAAAAAGTACATTAGAACTAAGGAATGCATTCATGAATGTAAATTTTTTTATAATTGTGATTTATGATATAAAGTATGGTTACGCTAAATACCACTAAAGTTGTTGAAATTATCATTCACATCATTTGAGATGTAAAATTATACATTTTAAATAAAATTGAATTTAAATTGATGAATTACGTGTACATTGCGTTACTTTTGTGCTTTTGTTTTTTAAAATGTCGGTGTCAAGCGATCGATTATAGAGTTGAGAGTGAAAACTCGTACGACAGAGGAGAATTTGTAGGATATTCTGGAAATGAAATAAGAAAAACTACTGATCCCGTAAACACATTTGAAACTTCCTTTAGCGGTGATTTTGAACAACACTTTGGCGAAGGGATTGACTTTTCGGGAGAAATGTACGCATCAAATTCGAGTGCCGGTACTACATTGTTATATGGCGACAATGAAGTCTATTCAAAAAGTATATTTTCCACAAACTCTTTCAATCTAGCTAGAGGTAAAAAAATTGTTGCTACTTCAACATGTGGGGATGGGGGAGAAGCAGAATTGTACTGCAAGTTGACTGGAGCCAAGCATGATTTGAACGAAGATCATTTTTCCATCATTAAAGGTCAATATTGTGATTATTGTAGTATGGATGTAAATGATCAGAGACACAGTGTCGATCAAGCGATTGATGGAACCGAGAAGCATTGGCAGAGTCCTCCTTTATCGAGGGGTGTGGGTTATAATGAAGTGAATATAACGATAGATTTGGGACAGGTATATATATATTTATTTAAAAAAATTTTAAAAATAGGAATTTCACGTTGCTTACATTTTTATAAAAATGGCAAATTCCCCTAGACCTGTCGTCTTTGCATTGGATAAAAGCGTCGATTTTGGAAAAACGTGGAAAACTTGGCAATATTTCGCTAGATCATCAAAAGAATGTACAAAATTTTTTGGTGCTGAAAATTACGAAAACGAAATAACTACCGATGAATCAATTTTATGTTCTACTGTATTTTCAAAGGTAGTGCCTTTAGAAGGAGGTGAGATTGTTGTATCTCTCATTAATAACAGACCTAGTGCCATGAAAAAATTTTTTTCCAAACATTTGCAAGAATGGACAAGAGCTACAACTGTACGTTTTAGATTTCTTCAAACTGGAACATTATTGGCACATTTAATACCACTTCAGAGAAAGGACCCTACCGTGACTAGGAGGTATTTCTACAGTATAAAGGACATTTCAATTGGGGGTAGTTGTGCTTGTAATACGTATGCGACTGTCTGTGATAGGAATAATCCGGCAAAACCGAGTTTACTGACATGTCACTGTAAATATAATACATGTGGGACAAAGTGTGAAACGTGTTGTTCAGGATTCCAACAATACAGGTGGATTTCTCCAATGAACTTGAAACCCGGCCAATATCCTTGCGAAGCCTGCCAATGCTACGGGCATTCAAAGAGCTGTGTCTATAATGAAACTATTTCTCAAAATAACAAGAGTATAAATATCAAAGGTTTTTATGTTGGAGGTGGAGTTTGTGAAAATTGTGTAGATAATACGAAAGGGATTAATTGTGAGAGTTGTATGAATGGATATTATAGAAGGAGTGGGGGGTTATTGAGTGACAAGAATGGTTGTGTTGAATGCAATTGTGATTCTACCTTTACGTCTGGAAATTGTATTGATATTTCCGGGAAGTGTATTTGTAAGAAACAGTTTACAGGAAAATTTTGTGATAGGTACTTTTAAAATCTTGATTTTTTTTTGATTCATTGACAGGACTCACAGTTAACTAGTTTTTCTTAAATAAAACAAAAAATGAAAAAATAATTAATTAAGGAAATATCATGAAATAAACATGGTCTGGAGTTTGAATTATTGCCCCATTACCCAATTCCTTGACGGTTACTTTTTAACGGTTAATGAAAATTATTATTACCACATTTTTGGTAAATTCCATGAGTATATCTTTATAGATAATTCTTTTATAATAAGCTGCTATTTTTTTAAAATTTGTGTCTAGGGGTTATATATTATATATAAAGAATATTCTAGAATTTTATATATTACACGGGCACGGATTACGGACTTTTTACAAAAAAATTATTCAATATAATATATATATTATTCATTATTATAAAAAAATGTTTTTAATTTTATATTTCTAGATGCAGTGAAGGATACTACAAATTTCCACGATGCATACCATGCGATTGTTCTAAAGTTGGAACCAACACCAATATATGTGAAGTGGGAGGAGGCCAATGTCCTTGTAAATCACTATATGCCGGACTAAATTGCGAAAAATGTATCCCAGGATATTATGGATATCCAGAATGTAAACCTTGCGAATGCGATTCACTGGGATCAAAACAGCAACTTTGTCATGAAAAAACGGGTCAATGTGATTGTAAAGAAAGTTTTTCTTCTAGAACGTGCTCAGCTTGTTCCGATGGATATTACGATTTCCCAAAATGCACAATATGTGATTGCAACTCTCTACTAATATCTAAAGAAATCTGTGATAAAAATGGTGGTGAATGCATCTGTGGAGAAAAAAGCAGGGGTAAAAAATGCAACATGTGTAAATATGGGTTTTTTAAATTCCCCGAGTGTGTACCATGCAATTGTAATGAATATGGAAGTTTGAAAGGCGTATGTGATGTAAATAGCGGCTTTTGTGAATGCAAACCAAAGTTTTCGGGGGAAAATTGTGAAAAATGTCAAGAAAATCATTATGATTTCCCAAGATGTACAGCCTGTGAATGTCATAATAAAGGGTCCAAGTTGCCTCAATGCGATTTAAAATTTGGAAAGTGTGAATGTAGAAGTAGGTTTATACAAAATAAATGCGATAAATGTGCTGCAGGATATTACAACTTTCCATTATGTGAAAAGTGCAGTTGTAACATTGATGGTTCTAAACCAAATTCTGTAAAATTGGTCAATGAGAATGAAAAATCGTGTGCTGAAAATAACGACATGCTGATTTGCAAATGTAAGGATAACGTGGAAGGGAAAAGGTGCGATAATTGTAAAAAGGGATATGCAATGCTGAAACTAAACAACCCACTAGGCTGTTTAGATTGTTCGTGCGATGATAATGGAACTGTTAGTTCCATTAACGACTGCCATGAAAATTCGGCACAGTGTTATTGTAAAGTTTATGTAGAAGGAAAGTATTGCAACAAGTGTATAGTAGGAACTTATAAATTGATGAAATATAATTATTACGGCTGCTTGGATTGTAATTGTGACGTTGGTGGTGCAAAAAATTCAAAATGCAATCAAAAGGATGGACAATGCCTGTGTAGAAAAAATATTAAAGGTAGAAAGTGTGACAGGTATTAAATTTTATAATGTACATTTTAAAAAAAATTTTTAGAGTTGAAGATAATCACTACATACCATTATTGCATCATATGAAGTATGAAATGGAAAATTGTACAAACAAGGGCAAAAGAGTGAGGTTTGATTATGGTGTCAACATTTTCCCCGGATTTTCGTGGCTTGGATTTGCAGTATTTTCACGTATACAGGTTTTTAAAATGTTTAATATAATTTTTAATATAATTTTTAATATAATTTTTAATACATTTTAATAGACTACAATGATTTCAAAAATAGAAATAAAAAGCGCCAATATTTATCAAATTCTCATCAGATATGTAAGTCACAATTACGGAATGGTGCGTCTTGACGCAAACTTTATATCGACTAAACGAGATACACAAACCATGATTTCCCTTCTCGGGTTTAGTAATGTCCCAAAATTTGAATATCTCGGAAATAAAGGAGCGACAATCTCAATCTTTTTAGAACCTCATGTCACTCAAATTGAATTTATATCCAACAAAGAGTTGTATGTGGATTATTTCGTCATTTTACCTTCTACTTATACGGAAGCTTCCATTTTGAAAAATTTTGTTTATGACGTTTGTAAAATGACAAGCAAGACTCGTTCTGACAACTATACACGGCAAGATTTATGTGCTTTGTACGAAAATGTAAATTTGGAAGGAATTGGCTCTTTTCAAAGTTTTCTTAAACTGTCCAAGATTGCAAACAACACGGATTTGTTTATATTGGAAAACAATAAAGAAATTTCGTTGCGTATGGGCCTAGGAAGCCCAAATGTTTCTTATGCACATGAAAATTTTGAAAAAATCGCTAAAAATTCCAACATTATGTCTCTTGATTTTACAAAAACTTTAAAAGTTGTTTTGAAAGTGGAGGAAAGGGAGCACGTTGAAAATTTTGTGACAATTCTCGAATATTGGAAAGATTTCGAGCATGATGGCGATTTAATTGTGTATAAAACGGGAGTCGGTTTTTCAATGTTTCAATTAGAGTTTCCAAAGTGTGATTATTCTCATTTTTGTCGTCTTGTTTTGACAGATGATGATGGATTTATATTGAAAAATAGTTATACTAGTTCAGCTCTTTTGGAGATTAAAATGAGGACGAGGTCTCAGAAATCCACCTTTATATTGGTTTTTTTAAAAATAGTTGATTTTTTGATTTTTTAATTATTTTATCATACTAGAATAAGATTTATTACGTTGATGCCAATGGCTGGAATTTAGATATGGTTAATCCAAACTTTAAGTGTATTTTCGACCATTTTGCGTAATTTTAAAAATATTATAATATTGTGTAAATTGTTTTTTTCTTCATTTTTTTAATTAGAAAAGAACCGTTGCAGTGTATTTCTGTAGGGTATGCTCCTGTGGGAGAGAATTTTGACATTTCTCACACGACAAATAAATTTTCAGATAAGGTTAGTATATTAAATAAAATAAAAATATTTTAAAAAAATATTTATGTTAATAGGAAACTATAATTTTTTCGAAAGAAAATATATCTCCCGGAAGCTATAAAATAATAATAGAATACAAGCAGCCTGATCTCGTTAAAAATGTATTTTTTATAAAACTAAAAAGGGGAAAATTGGAAACTAAATGTAATATAATATTAAAAAAAATTTTTGAAAATTAAAAATTAGACAAAGTTGAGACTAAAACCTGCAAAAACGTGGATGGTTGCAGAATAAAGCTAAATATTCCATATTCTCAATATTCCATATTGAATATAAACAGACCAGATGAAGGGAGTGTGTTGTATGGTGAAATTGCTCAAAAATATGAAAAATCGAAAATTATCCAAGTTATTTTGGTCAATAGGGAGGATTATTCAAATTCCTACCTGTATGTTTATCCGCACAGTTATTCAGAATTATTTTTAAACAAGTGTGCCAACGAGTTTTATGAAATTGCCAACAACACGTCGCAATTTTGTAAAAGAACGATATATTCACTCACAACCCACTTTAACGACGGAGCTTTGGCTTGTAATTGTAATAAGGATGGTAGTGTGTCTTTTAAATGTCAAGAATTTGGTGGAGATTGTACTTGTCTTGCTAATGTCATTGGACGCGAATGTAATGTGTGTAAATCTGGTTATTATGGATTTCCAGAATGCAAAGAATGTAAATGTACCAGTGGTGTATGTGATCCCGTCAGTGGAGTTTGTATATGTCCACCCATGGTAGTTGGTCTAAATTGTGATGAATGTGAACAGGGAACTTTTGGTTTTGATAAAATTATAGGCTGTGAGAAATGCGACTGTCAGTTGATTGGTTTAAAATACCAAACATCGTCTTGTGATAAAAACACTGGTCAATGTGATTGTAAAAATAATATAGCTAGTAGAACGTGTGAAAAGTGTGTAAATGGTTTCTATTCTTACCCCAGTTGTTATAAATGTTATTGTAATATTGCCGGTTCGAAAAAAGAAATGTGTAATCCTACGACGGGAGATTGCTACTGCAAAAACAATATAGAAGGTTTGGAGTGTGAAAATTGCATCAGAGGTTCTTTTTACTTGAATTTCAAAAATCCAAATGGCTGTACTCAATGTTTTTGCTTTGGTGTAACAAGTGAATGTCGTGCTTCAAATATGGTTTGGACAAACATTTCAAACTTTAAAAACTGGACAATAAAAGATGCAAATGTTGATAATATTGATGAAAGTTTATCAGCAAATTCATCACTTTTGTCGCAAAAGCAAGTTTATCAGGACTACATTTCATATACAGTAAATTTTAATGTTGACATCTCCCATAAACCACTCTACTGGATAGCTCCTAAGATATATCTTAAAAATAAAATACGTTCTTATGGAGGACTCTTGTCTTATGCAATATTGTTTGAAAAGCCGGAAAATGCATCTTTAAACCAAGGAGTAGTGTCGACCGATGTTCGATTGTCTAATAATGTTACTACAGTCTCGTGCACTTTAAATGAACAACCTGTGCCAGGAAACATTTTGAATGCTCAGATATACATGACGGAGAATAATTTTGTTCATGAAAAGGATGGTTCGAAGGTATTTAGAGGTGAGTTTATGAAGCTTTTGAGAAATGTAGAAACGTTTGAAATTAGAGCTTCTTACTTTTCCCACATTTCAAAAGTTTTTTTGTATAATGTAACGTTGCAATATGCTATACAGGATAAAAGTGTCGGATTAATTGATCACAGTGATGATGAAATGTATGCAAAAAGTATAGAAATTTGTTCTTGTCCCGAAAACTTTCAAGGCACTTCGTGTGAGACTTGTTCTGTTGGATATTATCAAGATGTTATTAATGGGGAACATGTTTGTATTGAATGCGATTGTAATGGTCAAGCAGATTCTTGTGACCCAAAATCGGGAAAGTGTTTTGTTTTGGATGATAATACAAAAGATATGCGCGTGGGGTGTAAGAATGGTTATGTTGGAGATAGATGTGCGGATTGTCCAGAAGGATATTATGAAAATTTGACTACTAAAAGATGTGAAAAGTGTCAATGTCCTGATGTCACGAAATTGTAACGTTTTTATATTATAACACAGACCAACAATTTTAACATTTTTCACGACATTATAATATAATGTATTTATACGTTAGAAGGAGAAAAAAATTCTGAATTAAATGATATTTATCAGGAATTTTAAAGATTCAGGAGTTCCATAACAACGTAGATTAAAAATGGTAGTTTTTTATGCAAAATCAGGAAATAATCATGTAAAAACAGTATTTTTGCTGTATATAAGTTGTCTAATACATTATAATAAAATATATTTAGAGAATATTAATTTTAAACAGATAATTACCCCATCATATTTAATATATTTGTAAAATTGTATTTCTTTTTTGTGATGTATATATATTATATAAATAAATTTCACAAACGAAGCAAAATTTTTTTTTAGCCATTTTAAAATTCATCATTGAAAAACTTTGATTACGTTATGAATCTATAGTCACATTTATAATGTAATTTTTTTGAAATATATGATATATTCTTATTGGCCGTAGTTTCATTAAATACCTCAAAAAGAACTAAGCGTAAATAGGTAATATTGTTAGAATTGTCTTTTCAATGAAAATATTTATAAGGTTAATTTTTAAAATAATGTTTTTCTAGTATTGGTCTGTGTAGTATATTAGATTGGAATATTTTAAAATGTATTTTAAATGTATTTAAAATTTTATATAGATTTGCCAAGACTTGTATACCTGATGACTATTACTCCACTCATACGTGTGTTTGTAAAGAAGGGTATACGGGCATGTATTGTGATCAGTAAGTATTTTTTTATTATAATTTGATTTTAATTGCTTAATTTTAGATGTGAAATTGGCTATTACGGACACGTTCAATTGTTGAATGGAACTTGTAGAAAATGCCAATGTAACGACAATATAGACACATCTAATGCAAAATCTTGCGATGTATTTACTGGAAAATGTAACGAATGTATTTATAATACGTCTGGAGAGTTTTGTCAAGATTGTATGGATAGTTATTTCGGTGATGCTATTCATGAGAAGAATTGTACCGGTATATTTAAAAAAATGTTATTTTTATAAATATTATAAAATATTTTTCTAGAATGTATTTGTTATTGGCCTGGGACAAAGAAATGCGACAAGAATAGTGGAAAATGCTTGTGTAAAGAAAACGTACATGGGGATACGTGTGACATGTGTAAGGTAAGTTTTTTGTAATTTTTAAAAGTTTTTAAAAGTTTTGGATAAAATTATAATTAGCCCGATCATTACGGCATCGAAAATAAAGAAAGCTGCCAACCTTGTTTATGTAAAGGAGCCACAATAAAAGATATAATACATTATAATTCAACCAATCCAAAGACTGCAAACACGGCGTCTAGAATAAACCCTAACGAACCTCAAATAACTTCTTTATCAATCTGCGATCATGTATCAGGAAAATGCCTCTGTGCCCTAGGAGTTGGTGGTAGAGATTGTGGTCAATGTTTGGAAAATTATTGGAATTATACGGAATTGGGTTGTACAAAATGTGATTGTGATATGGAAGGTTCTCAATCTTGTAATAATCTGACTGGAAAATGTCAATGTTTGGAAGGATATATTGGCGAAGAGTGCATACATTGTCAAGAAAGATATATAAAAATAAATACCACCTGTCACGCATGTAATAATTGCACCCACCAACTTTTAGATTCTCTAGATGGAATAAAAATCAACGTTTTAAACACGAGGATCCATATGAAAAATATTGCTTCCGGAAACTTGGCTGCCAACAGTTTGAAAAATTTGCAAACAAAAGTTGATAAATATGACTTATATTTCAAAAGTAACGGTGACATTACTACAGTCGATTTATCAAAAGATTTAAAATTATTAAAATCATTGTGGGAAAAATTCCATCAAACTGATAAGAATTTTTTCCTATTGAAGAATGAAGTAAAAATAGAATCGAACGAAACTCGGTTAATTTCTGAAAATTCTAAACAAGTTGATAAACTCTATCAAGACTATTTTAATTATTATAAAAATGTCGAAAAGTCTTTAAAATCTCTTAAAAATTTGATTAATAGAGATGATATAGTAAATATTGATCAGGCCATAGAAAGAGGGCAAGAGGTTTTGAAAAACGTGGAACGTGCTAAATATGTAAACCATAAAATTATGGTTGAAACGTCGTTGGAAACTGCACACGATATTTCAAGTAGAGTGGCCGGTTTTAATAAAAATATCAATGATTATTTCAAAATTTACAATGAATGTCAACAAAATAATACAATGATGGATGTTTTATTGAATAAAGTTGACTCAATCGTCGATTCGATAAAGGGGGATTTGTCAAACTTTGATACAGTAAAAAATGAAAATGAAATATTGGCTTTTGATATAACTAAATTGCTACAACGTACTACACGAGAATTGGACAAAATAAAAAGCGATATCGAAGAATTTTTTGATAACGAAGGTATAAAAAGGGAAAATTCGAGTCTCTTAGATAGTCAAGTTGAAGAGATGAAGCTTATTAATAAAAAGATGCAAGATAAACGATTGGAGATTCTCGATTTTATGGAAAATTTGAAAAATGTTGAAAAACAAGTAAAACTTTTACTTGAAAAGGCGACAAATGACTATAACAAGTTCAAGTACAAAACGGGCAATACAAAGAGGTATATAAAAGAAGCACAAACGTCTTTCGAAGGCACAATCAAGGCTAGTCAAGCTTATGATGTTATTATAGGAAATTTAAATAGATCAATGAAAATGGTTTTAGAAGATGCTCGGTCTATTGATGCCAATTTTCAAAAAAATGACGCCAACATGTTGAACAAATGTATCGAGTTGGATAAAAATGTTGTAAACATGTACAATCAATGTAATTTGAAAAAGAAAAAGGTTGTAAATGTAATTGCTCCAGTAATTGTCCAGCTTGAGAAGGATATTACCGAGATGAACGTTTCAATCGAGTTTGAAAGTAAACGGTTGTCAGAAATTTTACAAATTATGGAAAATTTACCAACGTTTGAAAATTTCAAACCAGATTGGTCAAATTACGAATTGGAAAAGTTAAAGTTGGAATCGGATGAGATTGAGAAACATACAAGTGTTTATAAGGAAGAGTTTTCTTCAACAGAGGAGCAGATTGTCAGTTTGGGTCAGGATGCTTATAATTCTACGAGGGATTTGAAGAAAATTGAGTCAAATTGTAAGTATAGTTTAGTTGTGTGGACTTTAAGGTGTCACAAAATATCACTTTTTTAAAATAATCGCTGCGGGAAAGGTTTAATATGATCTGTATAAAGAAAAAAAAATTATACAACAATATTCACTATCCTGGTTGCAGTGGTCATTCAAATTACAGCAATCAATAAATATTTACTATGACAACAAATATTAGTACCCCGTGTTAAAATCATTGTTTGATTACATTAATTAATATACGTATCAAAAAAAAATGTAAAAATCGGACTATAATAGCCATTTAAATGATCAGCAACATCTTGACCATAACAAGAAAAATATATTTTTTTAATCTTGACCGCTACAATCACAAAATCAACGTGAATAATAGAGTTTTAAGCGTTTTGAAGGGTAGTTAATTTTGGCCTATATTTTTTACCTTTTTTTAATATTTAAAATATCTTTAAAAATAATATGTTTTCATAATACCAATAATGCTTTTTTTTTATTGTTCTAATTTAAAATGTACTTTTTGAAATGAAATTTTGAATTTCCCCACTAAAAATGAAAAAATGAAGATTAAAAAAAATTATTAAAGTTTATAATTAGTTTATAATACACGTAATGACGAGGGGGTACTAATGATGTCTACGTTGTTAAGAAAAGTGCTTAATACAAATAATAAAGTTTTACTTAAATTTGAAAATTGAAAAATTTGTATTGACCACTGCAACTACAATACTTATTTTTGAATGCACATATTTTGGAATTATATTAGTTTTATAATGGAGAATATGCTCTACCCATGTCGCAAGTTTTTTGTTGACCCATGTGACACCCTAGTGTGGCTTGAATCATAAAAATCGACAATACAGTCACGAATCGGGCAAAAGCTTTACAAAGAAATTTTTAATTTATTTTTGAAAATTAAAAAAATGGTGTTGTAAACTGTTTATAAAAAATTTTTCGTCAAGCTATGTTATGAGTTTTTTCGATATATCTTCACTTGAATTTAAAATTCATGATGAAAATTTT
The DNA here is from genome assembly GCA_034780555.1 of Coelogynopora nodosa. Taxonomy (NCBI): domain Eukaryota; kingdom Metazoa; phylum Platyhelminthes; order Proseriata; family Coelogynoporidae; genus Coelogynopora; species Coelogynopora nodosa. The sequence continues at coordinate 37,033 of JAUZND010016340.1, read as the reverse complement.
AATCGTATTTTTTAAATTTATGCTTCTAAGAACGTTTGGTAGTGAAATGTTAGCATTCAAAAATGTTGCGTAAAATGTTTTATTCAAGTCTAACCTCTCTTTTTTTTTAATTATATTTTTTTATAGTAAATTCCATGAACAGCATCATTACCATCATGTTTGACAACTTGGATAGATATGAAGACATTCTCCAAGAAGTGGGCAGAAATTCAAACGACTTGAATAGCAATCTAAACGATATTCAAAACTATATTAAATACACACGAAGCGACCTTTCTCGAACCTTTACGGCCATGAAATTTGTACCCAAAACGTTTGTCGACTTGAACCTCAACAACTTGGACGAATCGGTGCATTTTATAAATGTTATTACATTGGCCATAAAGACAAAGGCGATGGATTCTTTTATTTTTTATTTTGGAGACGAAGCGGGTGATTACATTTGCTGCTTTATATCCAATGGACGACTAACGTCAAGGGTTGATTTGGGAAACGGGGCTACAGTCATTAAGAGCAATATTTATATTTCCGACAATACATGGCACAATATTCATGTTGAAAGAATGGGGCTGTTGTTTAAGTTTTCCGTGGATGGTGTATTGAACGTGTTGAATATTTTTGATACTTCTTCCAAAATGGATTTTGACGTTCCAAAGCTTTTATTGGGCAGTCTCCCTCATAGCCTTTCTTTGAATTTCCCAGTGAATGGATTTGAAGGTTGTATGTACGATTTACGGATAAATGGCCAACTCTTTGGATTTTGGAATTTTAACAAGGCAAAGTATGTCTCTGAAGGTTGCGAGACTTCTGAAACATCATCCATAACAAAATCTATAAATGATGTCGTTTCTTTTGACGGGAATGGCGTAATTTCATTTAAAATTCCCCGGGTCGACAAGACACCTTTGACTAATTCATTTAGTCTTTTATTTAAAACAATAATGTATAATGGAACACTGCTTTATACAGGAGATGTCAACATATTGGCCGCAAAGTTTAATTTTTTGATTATTTATATGAAAAAAGGTAAAATGTGCTGTGAGTATGATTTGGGTACTGGGCCGGCAGAAATGGAATCTAGAATGGCGTATAATGATGGACAATGGCACAAAATGTTTTTTGAGAGACGAGGTAAACAAGGCATTTTAAAAATTGACAATGAAAGTACTTTTGGGGTTTCTTCTGGAGTGGGTGAAAAATTGGAAATTGATGATATTGTACATGTTGGTAATGTGCCATCATCCGTCGAATCAGGAGTGAATTTTGTTGGATTTTGTGGCTGTATAAAGGACATAATTTTTAAAAATAAACAACAATCATTGACTGATCATTATTTTGGGTCCAATGTGAAAAAGGGCTGTTTAGTGACTCTCTACAAATTTAAATCTAGTGACAATACCCATCAACAAATAACAGTCTCTGACCGAGTACTTTTCGTTGAAAAAAGTGTAATTGAATTTGAATTCAACTTTACAAATAATACTGGAAATTTAATGTTTTTGAAGCATAAAAATAGCTTTGAAATGTCTGTGGCTCTAGTAAATTCTCATGTAAAGATTAATATTGATAGTCGTGGTAAAACGTATAAAATTCATTCTCCACACGTGATTTTTGCCGGAAAAAATGTACAATTGAGTCTTATTTTTGAGAATAAAGAGATTTCTAGTTTTGTGAATAAAGTGTCGATTGGTTTAGCAAAAAACGTGCATCAGTTTAACGGATTATTGTTTGAGGTTTATTTTGCAAATTTACCTAACATTCCCGTTTCCAAAAGTGTCATTCTAACAGACAAGAGGTTGACCGGATGTATGGGATTGATTTTACTCAATCATCGAGCTGTCAACTTGTATACTCTTGAATCTGTGATACAATCTTCCGTTGAAATTGTTTCTTGTAAAGAGAATGTTAAAAGAAAATACACGTCAATCATGCAGTACAACTTGAAGACTGACAATGTAAATGTAGAGCCAACATTATCAAAATGTGCCCTTGAAGCTGTAGAAGAATCTATAGAGAATGAATTGTATTACGTTGGTGTATCTTTTTCACAAGACAGTTTTTACCATTATTATAATTTCCAGGATGATTTGTCAATGCAGTTTAAAATATCCTTCATGATAAAAACTACACACCCTAATGGGATAATTTTGTATTCGAGTGATTTGAAACATGAAGATTTTTTCGCGGTTCTTTTGGTTAATGGATTATTAAAGTTTCAGTTCAATTGCGGGAGTGGCGTTTTGGTGCTAAAATCGAGCAAAAGTTATCATGATGGTGAATGGCACAAGATTGTTGTTCAACGATCGGGTATGAAGGGTCATTTGTATATTGATCAAGATTTTGTCGTTAGTGAGAAAAGTCCTGGATCGGCAGTATCTATTGATATTGTTGGAGGGATTAAATTTGGAGCTGTTGATAAGCGCTCGGAAAGAAAGCCGACAAAAAATTTAGATGTAATTATTTATTATATATTGAAATTAAATTGAAATTATTTTTTTAGGGACTATCTACTAGTTTTAAAGGTTGTATTAGGGAGATTAAATTGAACAACAAAAATCTAAAATCAGAGGTTTTTCCGAGGGATATAACACCCTGTCAAAATAACTTGGAGTTAGGAATTTATATGTATGGTTTTGACAAAAAATCGTACATTAATATTGGTATTATTTTATCTTTTCAAGTGATTTATTTTAAAAAATTTTATTCATTTTTCAGTTGGAAAAATTTCTATTGAAACCGACTTTTCGATAACTCTTAGCGTGAGACCCCGTTCGAAAACTGGAATTTTGGTTAGTTTAATATCACAGAATGGACAGTATGTCATTATACGGCTTAATGAAGAAAATGTTGAATTTATCACTTTTAACGGCAAGAGTGAAATTGTAGCCACCTTTTCTTTAGAAGGGGGAAATGAAATTTGTAATGGAGACTGGTACACTATAGAAGCTTTTAAAACGAAAAACGTGCATATTGTAGTCGTTAATGGCTCTTATGGATTCCCATCAATAGGCGATGAAGACGATTTGTCTCTTTATTGTGACATGTACATTGGAAACATGCCTTTCAATCAAATAAGTACGAAGGGAATGGAAAGTTTGTTGAGCTATTATAAAATGAAGCCTTTCGCAGGGTGTATTAGAGAAATTGTGGTTCAAGACGAAAAATTCACTTATGATAAAATGACAGTGACTGGTCAAGTGCAACTAGGACGCTGTCCAAAATATTAATTAACAGATAGTATGATTCCATTTTTTAAAAAGTAAATTTATCAATTTTAAAAATTTTTATACACTTTAGTTTATTTAAAGTTTATACCCTCGACATTTCAGCTTTTCCAATGCTGCAAGGCGTTTATCCTCAATTTTATTTTCAATTTCTTGATTTATCTACGTTTTTTAGATTTAAAGTTAAAATAAGTTAATAAAAAAAATATTACAATTATATTTTCAGACTGTACATTTTTTTCATCATTTTCGAGTATATCGGGAGAATTGTTTCTTTCAAATTCAGATGAATGTGTTTTTTTGGACAAATTATCGATAAAAGTCTACATTTTGTTGTACTTTATTAATTTTATTTAAAAACTTTTATTTCTCGGCTTTTCCCCACTTCTTGGCATTTTACTAAGAAATCTTGCAGTTTAATGTTTTTATAAACATCATATGACCATAATTGTAGAGTTTCCACTATTAAATCGCCAATTTCAATCTAAGACTATTTAAAAATAAATATATATTATTTGAATTAATTATAATTATTTTTAAATTACATTGTTGTTAATATTTGTTAACTTTTGAGACAGAATTTTTGACTTTTTCAATAGAGCAGACAATCCGTTGCTTTTCAAAAGTCTTATTAATAATAATTATAAATTATGATTTATAATATTATGTTAAAATTTTTTAGACTACCTCTTATCGTCTAGTTTGTATAATATTTTATTTTTTTTATTGATGGTAGGTTTTAAAATCTTTTTGTTTTCTATAAAAAAATAATTAAAAATTAAAAAATTAAAAACTTAAAAACTACTTGAATGTAGATCAACATCTTCGAGGTTGAAAATGTCCAAGTTTTCTTCCTCCATATTATCATCATCCTGCAGCATTAAATTTTCGTTCATGGTAAAGATACAAATTTTTATAAACCGGTTAATATAAACTTCAAAACATGTTTCTATGACACATTTACGAAAATTTTAAATTTTATTTTTTTCAAAAATTTTTTGTCATTAAAAATGACTACAGTCCAGATTTTTAAGTAAATATTTAGTAGTCTAAACTTTTGTCTACGTTTATAATTATTTGTTGGAAAGTTTTTTTATTTTATAAAAATTACCTAAATGGATGAATCAATCATTTCACCAAAATCTAACGTAACTCCAAAGAATAACAACGTTTTTTCCACTGAAAAGCCAAATAGTTCCATACAAAACGATAAAAAACTTTTGATAATTATAATTATCGAAAAGAGTATAGAAATGGGATCAAAATTCAACGACATGTACTCGAGATATTTTCTTTCCATATTAAAGTAAATTTAAATATTTTAGAATTTTAATTTAACACATCTAAATAAATAGATCTCTTTTGGCCCAAGTGCAGGTATTTTACATTTATTTTTTATTTTTTATATTTTATTAGTATTATAAATTATAATTTGTAATATTTCAACAATAGATGGTCTGTCATGTGATAACAGTAGATACTTTTGAGTATAAACGTAGGAGAAACGTCACATGCTCGGATAAATTTGTATCCTGCACATGTTTGGATAACTATATAAATACTATTGAGTAAAAAAGTTATTAATATTTATAAATTCGCCATTAAAAATCCACACCCAATTAATATATTAAATTAATAATATTAATTCGTTTTTATACATTTTTATTTTTAGCTTTGAATCAGCCGGTCATGCATATTTTGGAATCCCAATTACTGATGGTTTCAAATTGGCAGCTAAAATTTGCTATAATTTAACTTTAAAAAGTGAAGATACGTGCAGGTTTTTTGATTAAATAATTAAATAATTATAATTATTTTTTCCTAGTGGAAAAATTGTTTTTGCTTTTGTTTCTGGATTTTTCTATGATAAACAAACGATTGACAATTATTTGATACAGTTATTCAAAAAGGTAGAAAAAATAATCATTTATAAATAATTATTATAAATTATTTATTAATTTATTTCATAAATTTAAAAGTCTCGTATAACCGTTGATATATTTTCGTTTAAACCGAATTATTTTTACTTGAATTTATTCAAAAGACTCAACAATTTGAAATCTGTATCCTTTGCAGATATGACCACAGATGGCTACATGATTTTGGATGATACGGGCCATTTAAAAAGTATATTTTATACATTTAAAATTTTTTTATAATATTATTATTATTAATAATATCTGTTTATTAGGTTTTTCATCAGTTATCGAAGAAAAAATAGCTCCAGAGGTAGACGATAGCACAAAATTTAAACAAGCTGCACTGAGATCTCATATTGTACAGAAACCCAATACAAAATTTACTCAAGAAGAATTATTACCAGTTGGCCAAAAAACGCGTATATATTTATATTTAAATTATTAATAATTAATTTTATTTTAATTAGCAAAAACACCTGCACAATTTTTCCCGGGTCACGAAAATTTAATCTCTCCTAATTATAAATCACTTTCAACTCCAATGTCTGTAGCTCCAAGTGGATCCATGAACGAAAATGCGTCGTGGGCAGGTAATTAATAATTACAAATTATAATAACAATTATTATAATTTTAATTACATTTGAAATGATTATTTAAATTAAAGGTTTCTTGGAGTGGTATGAAAAAGATTCGGTAGACCCGCAAAAAAAAATTAAACAACAGTTGAATGTTTTTCTATACTTTCCAGCTGATAAATCTTTGTAATTGAAGATAGATTTTTTTTTAAATTAATAATAAGTCAAAATTGAATGAAATAAATGATGAAATGTGTTCAATATTGAAAAAGTTTGAATAAGAAGTCTACATTTCACTACATTAACTATCTAATATGTTTAAAGTTGAAAATGTTTGAATAAAAATCTCAATTGCACGAATTAAATGAGCAAATGTGTTTAATATTGAAAACGTTTTAATATAAAGTCTAAGTTTCACGAAATAAATGATTAAATATGTTTAAATATTATTCAAAATATTATTTGTTGTAATTATGCTAAATTTAGTAGCACTCATCTTTTTGGATCATGCTTACAAATGCAACTTTTAAACCGACAAGTGATAAGTAATTTGAAACACTACTTTAAAAACGTGTGGAGATGTATATTTCAAATATCTACAAATGACAATCCTAAAGTTATAAATTGTCTGTACCAAGTTTTACGAAAAGTTGGAGTAATGATTTTAAAAATTAAAAAAAATTAAAAAAATTTAGGTTGGTTATCTGAGACTTTTTGTACCTCAAAGCGAACTGGGATACTTGCCTTGTATAGCCATGATGAAGGATAATGTTTTAAACCAAATATTTTGCATTATACCTTGTCAATCAAAAGCCTTCAACACTGATTTGGTCAGAATTGTGGCAGAAATGAAACAGAGGGTAAAAACTTTACTAAAAAATGTTTATTAATTTTTTTTAGAAACGTCCATCACAAATGGAAACCCCTTCTAATAATGACGTAAAACGTACTTGTGAAACTGCAAATATCGATATTAATTTATCAAATAAACGCATTTAAAAATTTGTCACGATATTTTTTTTCATTAAAATTTAATATTTTTATTACATATAGTAAAAATAACTTATTTTAAACAAAGCATCTAATATTTGGTAATTACATGTCCTTTAGGTATTTGTTTGGACAAGATAAATGGGCCTTTTGCACTTTAATCATTGCATTCCCTCGTAGATCGTCATCTACTTTGATGACTATCTAGTTATCAATTTTTATACATTCAAAACAATTATATAAAAAAATTGTATGTTAAAATAAATAATGTTAAAAAAATTATACTTGGTTTTCAATCAACTGAACCCTGTTGAAATTTTCATTTAGTTCTATTTGACATTTTACACGTACGGGTTTTTCATGAGATTCCAATTCTTTGACACAGATGGATGGAAAATAACCAACATTTTCATTGCATTCACCCTGAAGAATAAAATAATTAATAATTCCAAAATATTTTTTAAAAAATTCAAAATTTAATTATTAATTATTAAAGTAATTACTTTCCACCATATTGGATCAGTACCATCGAGAATTAATACTGGGTTATTGATTCTGAATTTAAAAATTAATTTTAATATTTTTCGGATGAAAATTATTTTAAAAATTACGTTAATGCTATTTCCTTTTGGTGTAAAGGTATGTATGCTTTTGAGACCAAATAGACTTGATAGCGCTAATTTAAATTACAATTTAAAATAAAACACTTTTTTTAAAATTTTTATATTTTAATTTTGTTACCTTCATTGCTTCAGTACTAAACGTGACAGATTTTTCAGAAGCTCTTGTTTTTATTGTTTGTGTTAATTTCAGACTGCTTACAGTCTGTTGGTTATTTTCTTTAGTGTCACTCATGGTCTCTAAATTTTGTTTTTTATTTTTGAAAATTTATAAAATTCGATACCTACATGTAAATATTGTACAATGTACATATTCATATTTTGTATGATTTACTTTCATAAACTTTACCTTAAGCTTGTTGTAAAAGCAATTTATCTCTAGTAATGATAAATCGATAAAATCCGTTAAATATTTGATAAAATGCAAATTTGTTATTGAATTAATGATAAATTTTATAAATCCTTATTTATGCAATCATTATTTTATTATCTAGTTGGATAATACTTGACATGCATGACATGTACTTGTAAGGACGTTACAAAAGCTTTAAAGATAATGAATATGTTTTGTTTTTATTTGTCTTAAATTTACCATCAGAAGCATACTTATCCGTCAATAGTTGTCTTTGAGGTGAAGATTGCTTAATATTTTCTATAAAATCTACCGAAGAAGACTGAGTTCTAACTATTGGGGATTTGCTATGTGTGATAGTTGTAGGAGTGGACAAAATGCGACCTTCTTGAATAGCCGTACTTTTTTTTAACAAGCGTTCTATGATATGAATCAGTGATGATGTAAAAATTATATAATAAAACCATGTTTTATCGTAGTTCGAACATCTTGATCTATTGAAGTAGTTCTCGTAAAAATGCTCTTTTTATTGGCACATGCTGCAGTTTTCAGAGCAGAGTAAATTGGATCATCTATAATATAGATATAACTAAACATAAAAATAAAAATAATAAAAATAAAAATAAAAATAAAACTCTTGTTGACTTTATTTTTAAATTTTTATTTTATTATTTATTTTATTATTTAACCTTTAGACTTGTTTAATGAGTTTGTTGAAATGTCTGTTTTGTAGCGCTGTGGTTTTGTAGTAAATGTTGAGATTGAAGGGTCGTTTTGATTTTGAAGTTGCTGTTGTGATTTTGATTTTAATAATTCGTTCTGTATGGGAAGTTGAACGTGTACTCGTTGGGTTACAGAATACATTGCTCTATCCCACAAACTATTGACGTTTTTGTTTTCAACAGATTTCACAACTGGGTCGTTTGGATCGATTAGTAATAGCTAAAATGATAATTTAAATTTTTAATCAAATAAAATTACTGATCTTTTTTATTTTCAACATTTAAAATATTTTTGTTATTTTTTTTGTTGTATAAATTACAATATAATTCAGAAAATTCTGAAAATTATTAATTAATATATATGGTAATAATTATTCTTAACATGTCAATATAAAGTTAATAAGCGGAAGTTAAAATTGAAAATGTTTTAATAAAAAGTCTAAATTTCATGAAATAAATTATCAAATGTGTTTAAAATTGAAAATATTTGAATAAAAAATTTAAATTTCACGAAATAAATGATCAAATGTGTATAGAATTCAAAATATTTGAATAAAAAATTTATATTTCACGAAATAAATGATCAAATTTGTATAGAATTCAAAATATTTGAATAAAAAGTCTAAATTTCACGAAATAGATGATAAGCCTTTATAATAATTATTGATAACGTTTGAACATAAAATATAAATTTCACGACAAAAAATGTAAAAAATTACTTTTGACTTGAGGTTTTCCATTTGAAGTAGTTGACAATTTATGTGATTTTGTTTAGTCTGTATTTCGTGATAGAGTTTTTCATCTTCTTTAGGCGGCAATACACTAAAATTACACTAAAATTATTTATGATAAATAAATTATATAAATATGAAAAATTTTACTTGTCGTTTTTTTCGAGTAAAGACTGTAAATTTATTGTAAGAATATATATTTTAGAGTGAATATCATGCAATTCAGTATGTAGATTTTGAGTGTACTGTTTTATAAAGTTTACATTCATATTCGAGACTGTAATCTGTTTCAAATTAGGGGACAATTGTGCCTATAAATATTACTATTTATTATTATTTTTTTTAAATTATATAAATACTTTTTATTGTCGAGAAAATTATAATAATAATAATATTCTATAACTATTCCCATCATTAACAAACGTGTTATCTATTTTTAAACATAAAAATGTTTCTATTAAGATTTTTAGGTCAAATTGAGTATGTATTATCTTATTATCATAATTTAAGTTAAATAAATTATTAACGTAAATAAAATGGGTCTTGAATCAAGACTCTTGATTCATTTATTATATAAATTTTATATTAGATTGTTTTTATGAAAATTATGTCAATAAATAAGAATATTACAAATGTCGACACGTTGAAAAAGGTTGGGTCAATATCCAACCCTTTTTGATAAATATGATTATCCATTTCTGGCGTGAAAAATTTTATATAAGTTTCAAAAGTGCTCGTGAATTGAAGCGAATGACTGTTATTTCTTATGGTAGAACTAAAGTGTTTTTTCATGTCATTCATCTAAATTGGATATTAAAATTAATTCTTATAACTTTACATAACCTGTGTCAAATTCACAAGAGAATAATTGTTGAGACTTTGATGCAAAATGTTTGAAAATTTTGAAAATGATGATTTAATTTTCTAAATATTATAATTATTATCTATTAATTGTAATTAGTAAATTATAATGTTACGTCGTAGTAAATATTCATTATATTTTTGAAGAAAAAGTCCTTTTCAGCGTTATACGAAGCCACGTGAAATTTTATGTCATTGTGGACTTTCTAAATGATTTTGTATTAATATTAATTATTATTTATAAGATTTTAATTTAGACAATAATTTTGTATAGTTCATCGGCAGTTAGCTTCCTATTATCCTGACAGTATTTCGTGAAATATTGCTGCAATCTTCGTTCGCTCTTAAGATTTTTTAAAATAGATTATTATAAATTTCATACTTCTTTTATTCTGTGATAATTATAATGTATTCTCGATTCAAAATTGCTTTGTGGGTTGTATTTGTTGTAAATGTTGTTTTTTTCATCACGCATGTATTCGTCAATCATTTTAGTTACGCATGTTTGGAGAGTCATTACATTTTCATACACGAGCTGAAATAAAACTATAAATAGAGTTATGAAATATTTTAAATGAAAAAATAATTTATTTCGAGAAATTTATATTTTTTATTCAAATATTTTCAATTTTAAACATATTTAATCAATTATTTCGTAAAATTTTGATTTTTTATTAAAACATTTTCAATTTTAAACATATTTAATCAATTATTTCGTAAAATTTTGATTTTTTATTAAAACATTTTCAATTTTAAAC
>JAUZND010016340.1:0-24186 GCA_034780555.1 Coelogynopora nodosa | reverse complement strand
GTTTTAGTTGAATTTTTGTACTTTTTGAGAAACGTTAACATTTTATTAATTATTTAGTTAGTTTTAGTTGAATTTTTGTACTTTTTGAGAAATTGTAGCATTTTTCTACATTATATAGTTAGTTTTATTTGAAATTTTTTAATTTGAAATTTTTTAATTGCCCTTTTTATTCAGTAACTACACGAGGGTAAACAGCAAATCTCCAAGACTCGACAACGATTTAATAAATAATTATTATTACTTGATTGCATTATTGTCACAAAAATTTAAATTTTCACGTTTATATTTTTATTTATAAATTGATTGAATGATTTTAAATTGACCAACTAAAAATGAAAACACAATTGAATAAAAACATTTCCTTCGCGGATACATTCGAAGTTGATAATGAAAACGTAAATCACTAATATATTCTAAAAAAACTTACTTAGACATTTAAACGTGACATTCAATGGGACATTAATGTAGTCATTGAGTTACTCGTGAACAAGCACTCGATACTCATGATTAAGAGACATGTCGTGGCTTTAGAAAAAACGAGTCGGCATTATTCTCAAGGATTGGTAGATGAATAATAATTATTAATAAAATAATAAAAAATAATTATTTTTAGCCTCTTAAAGATTTAGTGGGATATATTAAATTACTAAACATTTGTGCTGATCGTTCAAACATTAACAATATGTACATTGACTCGCTAGTTACATTAATTCAAGTTTTTAAAAAACCAATGTTGAAAGAAATGTCGTCTGATCCAGAATCTTATTTCTTAATTTGCATTCAAGCAATGTGTCAATTGGGATATTTGTTGAGAGTATATGATGTTAATGTAAGATATCATTTGTTGGAAACTATAATGGATATTTTTTGTGGGGATGAGTGTTGTGAAGTGTCATATAATACTGACAAGTATCAGCATTGTTCACCTTCGTACTGCAGAAATATGATCGAAAATAGTGATATTGTAGAGACGATTTTAAATGTGATGATTAGATTTTTTATATCGTGAAATTTAGACCTTTTATTCAAATATACCCAATGTTTACTAATTTTTAACACATTTGATCATTTATTTCATGAAATGATGGCTTTTTATTCAAGTTGTATCAATTTTACTATTTTTAACACATTTGAGTATTTATTTCATGAAATTTTGACTTTATATTAAAATATGACTAATTTTGACTAATTTTTAACACATTTGATCATTTATTTTATGAAATGGTCGCTTTTTATTCAAGTAGTATCAATTTTACTATTTTTAACACATTTGAGTATTTATTTCATAAAATTTTGACCTTTTATTAAAATATGACTAATTTATACTAATTATTTAACACATTTTCTCACTTATTTCGTGCAATTTTTACTTTCTTTAAAGCATTTTTAATTTTATGATAATTTGATTTTATATAAATTTATATATATTTTAGAGTATTCACATATTTTCCAATCAAACTAATGTTTTAAAACAAGCTTTACAAACCTTACATCATCTCACACTTTCTTCCGGTAAAAATAATTAAAAATAAATTAATTGTAAATTTTAGAACCTCTTATAAAATCAGCAATCGCTTCAAATGGCATCAGCATAATATCGTCCAAACTAAATATTGAAAGTGGCAAAACGGATGTAATGTTTGCTTCTATTGGTATTTTATGGAATCTGGTTGGATCAAATGTTGAGGCTCTAGAAATTTTAAATAATTTGGATTGTCTCAAGTAATTTTTAAATTTTTTTAATAACTTTTTTAGATAATTTTTAAATATTTAGCCAATTAAACAGCGCCTTTCTGTCACAACTTTACAAAGTGTACAGCAAACACGACAGACAATTGAGAAATGACATTTTAATAATTTTGACTCTTTTGAGTAACGTGAAAGGTGAAAATGCCATAGTTGAATGTGGTATTCTCGAAAAATTGTGCATTATTGGGTCTTTTCAAGATGGTAAGAATATAATATATTAATATTAATATTAATAATTAATTTAATATTTTATATCTTCAAACTATATATATATATAGCAAACGTAAAACATCCTCTAACGGACAAATTAACGTTGAAAAACAATTATGAAGATTTTGAAATGCGCAGATTAATTTTATGCATCGTTTGCAATATGTTGACGGATAAATCCGCAGTTTGTGTACGTATTTTTTATTTTAATATTTTATATATAAATTTTTTAATAATTATAATTAATAGATAATTGAAAATAGCGGTATAACGAAAGCTCTTTTACATTATTTAAAATCACCTAATAACATCCGTAAAAATTCATCGGGTCATTCATTAAATGAATGGAGTGATTCTCTTCTCGAAGAGATACAATTGCAATCATTAAACACGTTGGCCATTTTTGCAACAAATACGAAATTAGCTGTTAAATTGGATAAATTTAACATTTCAAGCATTTTGATTAATTTTTTAATTTGGTGCAATAAAGGTAATAAACTTACAATTTTAATGATGACTCATTAATAATTATTTATATAGACGAATATGAAAGCTGTGGTAACGATTTTCACGCTGAGGGGGCAAAAGGTACAATATTGGCTCATTTAAAACAATGTCTACATGTTTTGAGAAATTTGTGCATTACCAATATTAAAGATGGTGGCGATTTCATGGAAAAGTTTAGTGATCAAGGAGCTATTGCGATTTTAATGGGTAAATTATATTAATTTTATACAATGTATTTAATTATTTAAAAATATCATACATTTGAAGATTTTATGGAGAAAAAACTAAACAAAAAGCGAGATTCATCCCAATTGTTGAAATCTGCATTGGAAGTGAAAATAAAATACGATATTTTGTTGATATTGTGTCTTTTATGTGAATACAACAACAATAACAAGGTATAATTGATTTTTAAAATTTTTCTATTTTTATATTTTAAAACTGTTTGAATAAAGGTTTTAAATTTGTTTTCAAAAATTTTAAAATATTATTCGCGAAATCTTATAATATAAAAAATTATTATAGCTAATGTTTGGTGACAGAGGTTGTAAAATTCTCATAGACAATATAATAATCGATAAAATCCAACTCGAAAGTGGACTTGGCTATAATAACCTATTAATATCCACGATAGGGGGTGTTTGGTAATTTTTTAATTGTTTTTTAAGAGTTTTAAATAATTTTAAATTTTTATACAGGTCTTGTATCGTGGGGTGTCAGAGGAATGAAAGTATCTGGATTGAAATGGGTGGAATACGCTTAATTCTCAATCACATTGAAAAGGTGGATAGGTGCATGTATAACATATTATTGGGTTGTCTATTGGATTTATTTACCAATGAACAAATTCTTAGTCATTTGGATAAGTGGAGAGGTATGAATAACCAGACAATTGGAAATTTGCTCTGTAATATATGGAGAGAAGAGGAGAAGGTTATTAAAGTTGAGAGAGATGACAATTTTTGTATATGGGGTAACACAATATTAAATAATTATATAATTTATAAATAATAGTCTATAAAAAAATTTAAACATTCTTTTAATCTTTTAGATAAAGACACTGTATTAATGAGCCAATTACAATTTAGTAGAAAAGTGGAATCTCTGCCAGAGAATTTTAAAAGTAGAACTATAGTGGATGTTTCAGACAATGTCAGATCTAAAATATATTCAATTTTTTTAAAATTGGGATTTTCAAATTTAAAGGGGTTAAAAATGACAGATAGAGTTACTTTGGAAATTATAGAACAGTATATTGATTTTAAAGTAATTATTTAATAAAAAAAACCGTTTTGTAATAATTAATATTTAAAAATTTTTATTTTTTAGAAATTGGAAGTTTTGAATGAAATTGAGCAAGAAATATCTGTTGATGAAAAAATTGACATTGTATTGGATCCTGATCGAGAAATTTTTGAAGCAATAAAATCAATTTATCTATCAAAAGTTGATAATGTTCAAAAAGTTCAATATAAAATATTGGAGAAAAAGGAACAAGAGGAATTGAACCAAGAACAAGGAGTTTATGACAAGGTAAATAAATATTTCAATTTTTCAAAATAATGATTAAAAAATTTGAATAAAAAGTAACAATTTCACGAAATAAATGATCAAATGTGTTTAAAATTGAAAATGTTTTAATACAAAATAAAATTTTTATAAAATAAATGTTTATTATTGAGATTATGATGAACAAAATGCTTATGGAAGAAAGTTCTCGTATATGGAATGAATTCACAAAACGTACCTCCAATCATGAATATTTAAAGGTAAAAAATTTATTCAAAATGAAAAATAAATTTATTTACTTTCAGGAAATGAAAAACAAACAGTTGATTGAATTCAAAGCTTCAAAAACCACTGGATCAACCTCCTATAGAGGCAAATATCACCACGACACGAATGTTAAAGGATCCAATGTCACGGTATTTAATATAATTTAAATGAAGCTTAAAATTACAATTAGGCTTACGTGGGCAAGAATATAAAAATTGAAAGTACATCAATGAACTATCTTGGAGGAGTTTTGAAAAACTATGATCCTCATACTGGCATCACCCATAAACAACCTTTAAACAACAAAAAATTTGGAATATTTAAAGAAGATGATACTGTTCCATTGATGGATCCAGATTCGTCAGATTTAAATACAACGACGGATAACACAGACTCTATGAATTAAAAAAGGTGTATAATTTAATAAATCTTGTTTAAATGTTTTTTTGTTTATTCATTTATTAATAGCACACATAATCGTTACAGTTATTTAAAATAAATTAAATTGGTTTAGTTTACTTTTTTCCCCATCCAGAAAAATGTCTAAAATGTAACATTAATAATTTATCATATGACCATATAAAGCTTACGCATGTGGCTCGGGTGTAGGATAGGCCGCAGCCATACTACATACAACCACAAAGACGGCTATTTGAAGACTCCTTGCCCAAACGTTATTATTATTTGACCACATTTTATTCAAACTATTGATTTATTGAAATAATATTTTAACGTTCAATTCTTGATAATACAAAACTAATGAAAATTGATTGAAAAATTCTCCTTTATATATGAAGGTAAGGTTGAAACGGTCCAGAAAATAGCATTTAATTATATCTGTAGTGTTGATGAACTTGAAAGTGGGAATTTGATTCTAGGGTTATAGCTAAAAAGTTAAAAATTGTATGGAGTCATTATCCTTATATTTTTAAAATGTTTTAAATTTTAGTTTGTGTGGTTCATTAATTTATCAATTTGATGAAATGGATATTATTTATCATTAATACATTAATTTACTTGTCATTACTACATGAAGGAAATAATATATGTGAAATGAAGGAAAATTTTTAAATGAAATGAAACAATTTCTCAAAATAATTCAAAAAATGAAACAATTTCTCAAAAATATTTTAAACCCAAAGAAAATCATCAAAATAATTCAAAAAATGAAACAATTTCTCAAAAATATCTTAAATTCAAAAAAAAATTACATAAATAAATAAAAATTTAAGTAAATTATTGTAAAATTACATTTAATTAATCTTTAAACCAGCATTTTTAAAATTCTTCCTCTTTTTTTAATTCAAATAACCTGTCGATACATTGCTGGGATATTTTATGAAACTAGGCCTGCGATTCCCCTTTGATTCCACAATTAAATCACCCTCCTTTACAATCTTATCTGAATGCTTACTAACTACATCTCGTTGGAAATTCGTATTCTTATTAAGAGGATAACCAAGTGGATTTTGATCTCTCTGAAGTGGACTAGGAATGCGATTATTGTATTGTTTTTTTAGAGTTTTTAATGGGTTATCAATCATTTTATCGTGCATTGAGAGGAAAAGGGGAATGTATATCAAGTAATCGAAAAAATTAATCTAGAAAATTAATTATATAATTAATAGTTTAAATTTATCAATAAATAAATATTTAACCTCGTCAAATCTATTTGAACTCAACCTGCTAATAACAAATTCTCTTTGTTTTCTACTTAATCCTCCTGCTATCAACTCTATTCTTAAAGAATCAACCTTCATGTAATTTTTGTCTAGTTCATTCTCAGCGTTACAGTAAAATAAGCATCTGTAAAGCTTTATCTTTCGTTCAATATCAATTAGATTTGAAAATTCTAGCAGTTTTTGACAATAAGAGCTATATGTTGATAAAATAGTATAAAAAAAATATTTAAATAATTTTTAAAATAACTCCATTTGCGTAACACGTCCAGCTAGAGCAATCAAAACAGAAAACATTCGGAACGTTACGTCGAGTGCTTCGTTAAAGTTTAACAATTTTATAACATATGCCAACTGTTGCTGTGAAATATTTTTAATGCTTGGAATTCCTTCCAAAGCTTTTACTGCATCCTAATAATAATAATACCTATTATTAAATAATATAATTATATAATATTTAATTACTTGACCCTTAATCACAAATTTCATGTTTTCATCTTCTGCTACGAAAGCTCGGGCATATGATTCAATTTTGGTTTTATCCACAAGTTCATAATGACCAAGAAAGTCTATTTCGTGGTCTATTAATTAAAATTTAAGTTTTAATTTTTTAATTTTTTAATTTTTTAATTTTTTAATTTTTTAAATTTTTAAATTTTAATTTTAAAATTAACCTTCATAAATTTTTTCATTGATATTAACCAAGTCTGCGTTTTCTATTATTGCCTTCATATGGTTTAAAATCTCCTTCCCTCCTCGTTTGAGAAGTATACGTATTTTTTTGTGTCCTCGAACTTTAGAAAAAATAATAAATTAATGAAATAATTATAAAATACTTATAATGACAAATTGTTAATAATTATAATATTATAATGTACGCGTGCTTAAATCCAAATCACTATCATCAGCTAAATCGTCAGTGTTGTTGTCACTGTAGTCGGAAATGTTTCTAGTTCCGATTGTTTTTCCATCCATTTGGATTTGGACAGAGTCTCCCAACCTTTCCTGTTAAAAAAATTTATTAAATAATATTAATTTAATTTAAGTTATTACTTTTATTTTTTTCGCAATTTCTTTCTTATTCATGTTATCAATGTTTATTCCTATTTTTCGAAAATATTCTGGGTCTAATTTATCCAAATCAACAATATTTTTTACTTTCTTAGCCTTTTTCGTTTCCTTTTCCTTTTCCTTTTCTTTTTCTTTTTCTTTTTCAGTTGAAATTTGTTTTGTGTCAAATTTTGATTTGTTTTCTTTTCTTTTGCGCTCTCGGCGACGCAATCTTTCAGCGCTCTGATAGTAATTAAATAGGTTGATTAAATTATTAAGAAATAAATGATCAATTGAGTTTAAAATTAAAAATTTTAGAATAAAAAGTCTAAATTTCACGAAATAAAATAGTATATTACAAAATCGACTCTTCCTTCATTATTGCCCTCATTCAAATCACTTGCGTTACTTTCCAAACTTCCTTTTTTCGCAACCTTTTTTAAATTTTGTAAGTTATTGTTTACATCTTTTTTGAAAGTAGTGGAATCATCTACAGATTCTCTTAACAGATTTTTTGCTATTTCGAAATGCTCCTTAAATAATATATACAAATATTTTTAAAAAAATTCAAAATTGAATACATCCATTTCAATTCTTTTCTTTTCTTTGATTTCATTATTATTCACATCTATTATAGGTTTTGACCATCTGTATTTTTTCAATTATTAATTACAAATAATAAATACACATAATATTATTTTAAATTACCTTTTGTGTGTCAGTCCAATAGGTGGTTTAAAATACGTGTCTGTTTCATTAAAATACTTTTCACGCCCCAACCCACTTGAAACTTGTCCACTGTTTTTATAAATGTCATTAATAATATCATTGTAATTTGTACTTGCACTGGAATCTTTCACTTTTGAATATTTTACACTCTTAATTTTGGATTTACTAGTATTCCCACTCTTATATTTTTCAACAGTTTCTCGACTTAAAGGTGGTAATTTTCGATTGTTTTTTTTGTGATGTTTAGATTTGTCAATTTTTATTTTAGACACTTTTTCATGTTTTTTCTGTTTTGTGTTGTTTTTTGATTTTTTAGTGGGCTTATATACTTCTCTATTTGATTTCAAATCAATCGGTGGAAGATTTTGTTTTTTGTATGTATTTTTTTCAGATTGTATGTCTTTAGTTTCATAATCTTTATTATAATCATTTATATATTCGTTTGTGTAGTTTTTCATCTTACTTGTTTCCTTATTATTTTCATTTAATGATGTAGAATTTTGTTGATTTATTGATGAATAAAATGAGCTGATAGATGATGATTTATTTTCTTTTAAATTCGATTTTTCATGTATTTTAGACTCCATCTTATCTTTTGTGTTATTATCTTTATTAAATTTTTCATCGTCTTGTTTTTCTGTTTGTTGATATATTTGATTTTTAAATTGCACTCTTTTATGTTCTTTTTTTTCATCTTTTAGTAGTTTTTCAATTTTTGGATTATTAATCAATACTTTAACGGGTTCTTCGTAAATTTTTGTTGGTTTTTTAATTGTTTTTGGAGTATAAGGTCGTTTTAGAGAATCTTAAATACATAGTTTTTAAATTAAAATTATTACATTTTGTTCGTTTCTAAGATATATTTTTCAATTTTTAAAAATTTTTTAATATTTTTTGAGTTTTTTTATTGTTTTTTTAAAATAAATTTATTATTTTACTCAATTTTTGTGTTTATAAATTGGTTTATCAAGTTTCGAATATTTTTTTTAAATTAATATTTAATTTTTTACATTTTTCTCGGTTTTTAAAATCCTTTTACAAAATTTTAGAATATTTTTTGAGTTCTTAACTCAATTTATCAGGTTTTGAATATTTCTTAAGAATTTTCATTATTTTTTAAAATAAAATTGAATTTTTTTACATTTTTTTTGACTATTATTATTAATTGATCAGTATTTTTTAACATTTATCATTTTAAGTATTTTTAAATAATATTTATTATTTTCAGCATTTTAAAATAAATCTACAACCTTTTGACTCTCCCATGACATCTTCTCTATCATTAATTATTTTTTGAACATCTTCCTTGCGTTCTCCCCTACTCACAAATTTCATCAACGTGGCTTTCTCATTTTCATGTTTCATCTTATAATCTTCATATGAAAATTTATCAACAACTGAATTAACGTCCCTATATTTTGATACTTGCACAAATCCTTCAACTTCATTTTTATTGTCAACATTAACATAAGATTGTGCAATGTCTTTATCCGGTTTATCACTTATTATAACATTTGTATTTTCGTCGTTCTTCACTATATCATCTGACGTAATATTTTTAAATGATTCTTTATTATTATTACTAGTTACAGGTCCAGTCCCCTCTAAACTATTTTGGATCTGTTGCAAATCTTTTTTAGTTTTAATTATATTGCCAATCTTTTGTTCATTTTTATCAGAAGTTTCAACCGTTTTAGTGGCAAATGAATACGTTTTACCATCGGATATAATTATCTTTTTGTTTTTTACTTTAGGGCTGTATGTAAAAACTTTTTTCACCTCTTGAATACTAAATAATTTAAATAAAAATGTTTAAATAAATACAAATTAATTATTAAAATTAAAATAGTAACAATTTTACATTTTTGTTTCTTTATTAATGTCCGTTATTGAACTCCTATGAATTCTAGAAACGTTGAATTTCTTATTTTTTTCAATTATATCGATACTTTCCATCGTTGAAGGTTTATCCACAGCATCAAATTTTATACCATCTATTTTTGATTCCATCTCGATTATTTGTTCATTGTCATTGCTTTCTATTGAATCTAAACGACGACTAATAACTGAGACGTTTATTCTTTGATCTGTAGTTTCATTGACATAATCATTATAATACTGATCCAATTTTTCCAAAAGTTTGGTATTTTTCAAATTAGGAATTTTGTCATCAGAGTGGTCAATAAGTTTTTGGTTTTTAAAAAACTCTCGAGATTTTATACCAATTTTATCAGTATTTAAAGCTTTCTGATCACTTTTTTTTACAACATTTTCATTTAAAATGTTAATTCTACTTTCCTCAGTAATGTGTGTTTTTAAAGTGTCAAAATATCCAGTTTTTGTCATGTCAATATCGTTTTTACTTTTATTTATATTGATATCTTTATTTTCATTTTTATCTTTCATTTCACTTTTATAAATATTTTTCTTTTCCTTTTCATTTTCATTTTTATTGACAACTTTGACTAAAATATTTTTTTCAATTTTATTAATGTCATTTAGTTGATTATCCATGTTATTTTTCCCATTTTTCCCATTTTTCCTTTTTTTCCATCTCAATTTCGAATTTTTTACGTTATTTTTATTGTTATTCAATTTTAACGACTCTTTATCAAAATTTCCCTTTTTCAAACTTTTTTTCCCAGTTTTTGAAAATGCTGCTTCCGAAATTGGACTAAATGGCGTATATCTGTAGTTTGCAGCATTTTCTACTGTAGAAATGTTTGAACCATCATAATTATTGACAGATAATGTCTCATTGTTGAAATTGGGATATTTGTAGTAATAACTTATATTACTTTCGTCCTTATTATTGTGTATTGAATGTTGATTTAAATCAATATGTTTCATTTTTTCATTCTGCGGGATACACCCATCTTTATACATTTCAACATTGTTTAATTTTAAAGCATCTGAAGCTAGAGTTTTTCCTTTATAATGATTCATAATTCTATTTTTTTCGTATTGGTTTATTAGTTGATTGGCGTTTAGCAAATGTCGGTAGTATCGTTTGTTTATTTTGTGATCTTTTCTTTGGTGGTTTAGTTTAGATGATATTTTTGGCAGATTTTTGTTGAGAAGTTTTTTTAAACGTTCTAAAATGGACATTTTTTCAATATATTTCATAATTTAAAATACTATTATATTATATTTAGAATATTCTAACTTATTTTGTAAGTCCTGTCCAAATTATGGCTTGGTTGTATTGCGGCTTGGTCTTTCTAATAACGTTTTTATTTTATTAAGCACATTTCATTATTTTTTCGTGAAATTTAGACTTTTTATTCAAATATTTTCAATTTTAATCACATTTGATTATTTATTTCGTGAAATTTAGATGTTATTATTGTAATAATTATAAAATACATAATAATTTATAATTTTTTCTATTTTATATTTATACAACTTACTATTTCCATCATTTTTGCAATTAAAGCCTGAATAAACCAGTAAGAATGACGGTATCCTCCTCCGACTCTAATATACTTGTTCTATAAAAAAATAAAAATATAAATTTTTTTTATTCGTCACCTTATAACAAGTATAATGAGTCGTGCCGAGGAGACATTTAATGCAACAATTTTCCTATTAATATGTAATAATAAATATTAAATAAAATGATAATTAAAAAAATTTAAATATTGTATTATTAATAATTTATTATAAATATATTTAAATAAGTAACTTGATTATCTTTCAAACATGCGCTGTCAGCGACAATCACGCTCGATTTTGAATCAATCTCACTCATACTCTAACGGTTGCAATTTAACTCAACGTTTAAACTGTAAAGACTCACAAAACTCATAAATGTATGCTAAACTTTAATTTATATCAAAAATTAATCACTTGTAATTTTATCAATCAATTGTATAATATAATATTATATTATATTATAAATAATAATCCTACTTTTTAGTATAATGATTAATTCTAAAATATAATATTTTACATAAATATTACTATAAAAGTTAGACGTCACATGACTCGCTGAGCACTTGAGATAATGAGAACAATTGATTATTTTTATTATACAACAATGAATAATTAGTGCAATAAATAAATATAAGTGGGATACTCACTCTAGCTTTTAGACAAAATTAGCAGTATAAACTTTATATTATAAAAGTATTTACAGTATTGAAAAGCTTTATACTATAGAATAATAAAAAATTAAAACATTTGGAATAACGACCAAAATATCCCGATTAATCGTGCTTCATGAATTGGTTTATATTCATAAATCACGCCAATTAGCATACAAATTGAAAATTAATCTAAAATTCTACTTAAATTTTTAAATATTCTAATATTTATTAAAATAAAAAATATTTAATAATAAATAAAATAATTTCAAATAAATAATAATAACACAGACCAACAATTTTAACATTTTTTTCGACATTCTAATATAATGTATATACGTTAGAAGCTGAAATAAATTCTGAATTAAATGATATTTATCCAGCATTTCAAAGATCCAAGAGTTCCATAACAACGTAGATTAAAAATGGGAGTTTTTTATGTAAAATCAGAAAATAATCAAGAAAAAAACAGTATTTTTTGCTGTATATAATTTGTTCAATACATTATATTAAAATATTAATTTCATTTTTCGAGTACATATATGCTATGCTTTAATTATATTGACGTTAAATTTTAATCAAGAAAACATTTTTTTAAAGGACACCCTTAAAATATATGCCCCCTTTTTAAATTGCCGATATTCTGTAAAACTAAAACGTTATTGTATCTGGCCAAGTTCACTGATCACAAAACGGTTTACATGATACAACAAAAGTTCGTGGTTTCGTAGAACTAGAGCTTTAAAACTAAAATACCAGAAAAAATATATAATTCTTTTTTTAAATAAATTTTATTTAGAGATTATTAATTTTAAACAGATATTCCCCTATCTTATTTAAAATATCTATAAAATTGACTTTCTTTTTTATGATGTATAAATAAATGTCACAAACATAAAAAATTTATTTTAAAACCATTTTACAATTTCATGATTGAAAAACTTTAGTTGCGTTATGATTCTATAATTACATTTATAAAGTATACTTTTTTGAAATGTATACTCTATTCTTGTTGGCCGTACTGTTTCATTAAATACCTCAAAAAGTACTTAGCGTAACAAGGTAATATATATATTGTTAGAATTGTCTGTTCAATGTGAATATTTATATGATAATGTTTTTTTAGTGTTGGTCTGTGTAATCAATAATAAATAAAAGACGTCATTTAAATATCGATATTTTCGTAACAGATTTTATTCGAAGAAATGTCCACTCTTAATAATATTTATCAAGTTTATAAATATTTCAAATTATAAATTATATAAGACTAGTTTGGACTACTAATGGACGAAATATTCTTGCAGGTAAAAATGTTATAATTTTATAATTTTTTTAAAAAACTTTTACATTTAAGACTTGTAAGTTGAACAAAAAATGGACCGATTACGAGATTGAAATAAAAGAACCTGTTTTGTTTGGAACGTGGGATGGAGTTTTCACGTCCACTTTAATTAACATTTTCGGCATTGTTATTTTTTTAAGAGTTGGTTGGATGGTGGTATCAATTAAAATTTAAATAAATATTTAAATAAATATTAAATTTAGGGACATGCAGGGATAGTTTATTCTATACTGATAATTTTTGTTACGTGTGCTATGGCCTTGTTATCAGCATATAGTGCCATATCTATATTTAGGTATTTGAAACATGTAACAGGAGGTGTATTTTCGCTCATTAGTCAGATTCTTGGATCGAAATGTGCTGCTTCAATGTGTCTTTTATATGTTTGTGGGCAGGTATTTTTTTTTTTAATATTTATATCTTTTTAATCTTGTTAAGTTTCATAATTTTTCTTAAAAGTCCATTTCTTGCTCCTTGTACATGACTGGATTTGGAGAATCCATCGTTCTCTTGATTTTAAGTACAGATGATCCTTGGGGAACAAAAATTATATCGATAACTGCAATATTTTTCATTTCTAGTATTATTTATATTTATAAACTATGAATTTTATTTTTTATTTTTACTTGATAATATTTTTAGTAATCCACTTGGCAGGCGTGAAATGGATCATACGATTTCAACTGCTACTTCTATTGGTTCTGATTTTATCTTCTTTGGATTTTATAATCGGGTCCACGCTAGATCTTGATCCAAGTATTTTATAATTTTTATAATTTTATTATTTAATTTTCTAATTCTCTAATTTTTTGCATGAATTTCTATATATTCTGAATTTCAGAACACGGTTTTGTTGGATACAGCATAGACACTTTAAAAGATAACTTGTGGCCAGATTATGATAATGAATCAATTTTTACAATATTTGGTGTACTATTCCCGGCTGCAACAGGTAGCCTCACGGGAATAAATATGAGTACTGATTTAAAAAATCCAAAGAAAAATGTTACTATCGGGACTTTCACAGCCATATTAACAGGGTGAGCAATAATTCATACTTCACGAATAAATAATCCAATATAATTTCAACGAAATTCTTAGGACCTTTTTTTATCTCTTGTTTGCGATAATATTAGCTTTTACATGTAACAGGGAAACGTTAAAAACAGATTACATGATTCTCATGAAGGTGATTTAATTATTAATTATAATTATCGATTTGCATAACTTGGAATAAATTTACTCATTTTATTATTTTAATTTTTTTTCAGATATCTGGTATTCGAATACTATTTCTTGCAGGATTTTACACGTCTTGCATTTCTTCTAGCATGGGTAGTTTATATGGAGCTCCACGTATATTACAAAGCATTGCAGAGTCAAATACAATTCCAATTTTAAAATTTCTCAAAGAAACTGTAATATAATAATTATTTCGATTTTAATCACATTTCATCATTTATTTTATCAAATTTATACTTTTTAATTAAAAATTTTCAATTTTAAATCATTTCTGATCATTTAGACTTTTTATTCAAAAATTCTCAATTTTAAACACATTTGATATTTATTTCATGAAATATAACATTTAGAAAGGCGCCAACAAAACCCCCGTTTATGCTATTATTCTAACAAGCTGCATTTCAATTTGCTTTATTTTGATTGGAGGAGTCAATTTTCTTAGTCCAATTGTCACAATTCAATTTTTACTCACTTATACCATAGTCCATTACGCTCATTTTTTACTCAAATTGAACATGAAAAACAAACCCATCAACGAAAATGAATTTCAAATAGAAAATGACCAAGTTGTAAAACATAAATACTTTCCCAAAATTCCCAAGGTACTTCATCTTGCTAATGCATTAACATGTCTTGTTATATCAATATTCACCCAATGGCTGTACGCCATAATTAGTATTATCTTTCTCGTTACAATATACCTCTATATCGATAAGTTTGCACTCGATTTTCGTCCTGGAATAGTAAAGTCTAATCTTTTGGATTGGATAAAATCAAACATGTTCAAGTAATTCAAAATTTACAAAATATTAATTGTTTTTTTATTGATTTAGACACAAAAGTACGAGAAAAATGTTAATCGAGTTTAAATGTCCCATACCTTCCACTACAAAAATGATCCTAACGGACTACAATAAAGATTTTATAAATAGAACAAACTACCATAAATCTAGTAAAATTGAAAACTTTGAATTTTGACAATAATAATTATAATTATCTTCTCAAACAAATATGGAATCTCAAAAAAAAGTAACGTTTCAAAAAAGATACACCTTGTACAACCTGTACCCAAAACCAAAAAAGGCAAGTTTTAAATTCAGCCAATTATTCATGATTCTCGCCATGATAACTCTTATAATAGTTGCACTAGTGGGAATGGGTTTTTCTATATACTTAATAGTTTTTCACCTTGTTTGATAAAATAAATGTTAAAAAGTAAAAGTATATTGTAATAATAAATTATCTCTTTCGATGTAGATTCTCCATATTCCTTCTCTTCCAAGAAGCAAACCTTGAACCACCGACAGTCTTGATATATCTGTGTCCTTTTCCGAGACCTCTCGATTTCTTGGTGGCAGAAGTCAATCCTCTCATTTCTCGGTGCTTCATAGTGTTTTTACAAATCCAATTAATCTTTGGATCATTTCGGATAGCTGGATGAGAAGAATCAACCATAATTACTTCATAAAACTTGTAAGTCGAATCTTGAGACACCCAGAACGAATTAAGGACTCGTAATGATTTTAATCGACGCCCAGCTCTATCCTAACAATTAATTTTTACAATAATTTGTTTTCATTAAAAAATTACTTCAGCCATAGCTTGTAGACTCCTAATTGGCTTAATTTCATTAACACCATGATTCGTTGGTTTTCCATAAGTGGCTCCCTTTCTGCATTTTTTCCTTCTATTACCTCTACGGATTCTTACTCTGTAAATTACATAACCTTGTTTTGATTTGTATCCCAATCTTCGAGCCTTGTCTGGTCTAGATGTAGTTGGAACTCGTACGACAGATTTAAGTTGCCTGTATTCCCAACATCTCCATCTGAGAATGTATCTCATCATTTCACTTTGCTTCTTCCTGTAAATCTCACTAACATACTGAGTTACACCCATTTTATTTTTTACAACACGTGAAAATAATATGAGCGATAAGTTGAAATTGAATTATTTCAATGGTAACAAATAAACTGAACTTTATTGATAATATTTTTGCTAATTAAAAATGAAAAACCTAAATTTAACTTTTTGTAGTCATTGGATTTTATATTTTATTAGATTAAATTTCATAAATTTGTAAAAAATTTTATAACTTTTGAAAATAGAGAATTATGAAACAAAAACATTTTACAGTAAAATTCAAATAAAAATTTATTTACAGTTTTTAATTTTATGTCTAATTTTTATCCAATCGTTGACGTCGTCTTCATTTTCGCTTGAATCGATTCTTTCTCTGATGCATCTATCTTCTTTAAACGTTTTGTCAGTTTCAATTTTCCTCATTGGTATATTTTTCACTTTTTTTGATGTTACTTTTTTACTCTTTAAATTTTCTCGTTGAATTAACTTTTCCATGATTGTTTCATTTCGTTTGTTTGAATCTTTAATGTATTTATCTAAAAATAAAAATAAAATTAAAAAAAAAAAATTACCTATATTAGCTTGAAAATTAACGTGAATCAATCTTGTTGACGTTTTTGCATTTTTTTTCAAAGTACGGAGTGCCTTATCTAGTGAATCTAAAAACATAATAATTTCAATATTTCGCTATAACGGCTAATATAAAAAATTTACCTTCAGAAATAGAGTCTAGCCCACGTAATTTTATACCACAATCATCTAATTCTGAGTCGGAATTGTCATTTTTAAAATCCTCAAGAGATACATTTCTAATCTGATTCATCAACTAATTACAAATTTATAATTATATAAAATTAATTTTTTAAATAATTTTTTTTAAAAGTTTACCTCTTCATCACAATCTGAACTTTCAACTTCTACTGACGGTATATCTAATTGAATATCCTTTATTATCTGATCGACATAATTGTTGTAATCCATAAAGTTTTATGATATAACCAGTTTCTGTTCGTCAATGTTTGGACTTGATGGCAACCAATATATTATTGAAATATTCAAGTTTATACATATTTATAATTTTTAACGATTTATTTACAATTTCTCAATAACCGTACGAAGTTCACAGAACAACGGCCGGTTAATAGCATTTCTGAATATTTAAGGGTCGCTCCGAAGAGCTACCCGGGACACAGTTCCAACAACAACACTAAAAGTTTTTATATTATATTATAAAATTACGATAAGGCTCGGCCGCGCATAAAAAATAAATTTATCCTAAGGCAAATTATTAAAATTCTATTATAAAAAAAAATTTGTTAATAAGATGACATACCACAATACCTTACCATACGCTATTAGCTTAAAAATTCATCTTTAACCCAAAAAAATCTGTATTCCCTCACAAAAATTCCTAAATGTAAACAAAAAAACAATCATTGATACCCCCTTAAACAGCAGTGAACTCCTCTCATATATTCAGCATAACAAAAATCAGAGACAAAAAGTACAAAAGATTCATTTTTCAAGAGATATAATTTGAGAATGAAAAAAACTTTTGAGATGAAAAATTCTATATAAACATTAGCACAAAAAAACATTCTTTAAAAATAAATAATTCTCATTTAATCTTGGCTTCATAAAGAACGTGGAGGTTGAGAATACATTAGTTCTAAAAATAAAAATTCCATGAAATGAGTTACTTTTTTTAGAACTGTCGAAAATCTTTATAGCTCTTCATTTAAATGAATGTTCTTAAAGTAAATTGCTCGAATAGATGTCTAAATATACTAGCAGAAAAAAAGAAAATCTTGATTATAAAATAATAATTTCTTGGCTACTTCACGACCAGTAGACCTTTATGCTAAACCTTAATTCTAGGATAGAAAATGAAATTAATGTCTAAAAAGATTAGCAGAATTCGAGATAAATATTATTCTTGAGCTACATATTTTAAAAAATCCATAAAAATTAGTTACATGTTCGGTGCAAACGTTTTGTAAGAGAGAAATCATTTGAAGGAAATTTTCATCATTCTTGTAGAAATTTGCAAAATGTAGTGTTCTAAATTACTTTGGCAGAAAAGAAATCCTCAATATTTTTGGAGATAAACAATTACACTGCTAAATATAAAAATTCCATGCAAAATGAGTTACTTTTGAGAAACTTGTCCTGATTACTGAGCTAGAAGAAAAGCATTCTTACTTGTGCTAAAAAATTAACAATGTTCGTAAAACGAGGAATTATAAAATACGTAAAAACTCCCAGATATTTCTAGTAATACATAAAACCATTATTTTGATAAAATTTTCACTCCTAAAATTACTTTCCACATATTAACGTATTACTTTTTCCATGTATTAAAAATTTTCTCCCATATCCATAAACAATGATGCAATAGTAAAATTCTTTCAAACATTAATTAATTTATTGTAAATTACTCATCTAGATATGAAAATGTGTGTAAATAAAATACTATAATCGCTCCAACCAAAACCCGTCTAAAAAAACTTTCCCTTCTCAAATAATCCCCTTCTAAAAGAAAAACTTTCATGTAAATTAGATATTACGCCGTAAATTTTGAAGAAATTGAGTCTAATTTGACATTTGAAAAATGTTGAGTCTAAGAATATTCAAAAAAAAATTATTCCGATTACTTTTTGGAGAAAAAACTGTATATCTTGAAATTACTTACAAATTCTGGCAATGCCGATAATACTCGCGCTAAAAAACTTACATGTGTATAAGATAATGTCATTTAGAGATAAAATATCTGAAAACTCTTCTCGCATCTAGAATATAAAAAAACCCTCAATATTAAAACGAAAATCATTAATGTAGAATAAATTGACGTAAAATGTTCATTTAGTTGGAGAATTGAAAAAAATTACAAGCTAACTTCTTGGAGAAAAAAATCTTGCTAAAATTGGTAAAAATGCATCTCACTGTTAATAAAAAGGTTATCATAAATTGTATCAATTTTAAAAACTACATCGGTGTATAAAGTGCGTTAAAGATTTAAAAAAAACTAATCACTTCAGCTAAAGGGTAAACTTTCATGTAAATAAGATATTACATTCTCGGGATAAAAACACCAGACTTACATTCATCAAATGTTCGATTTTTTTGAAAGGTAGAAAATATCGGAAAAATAACACCCTAATTTAAAAAAGATGAGTAACAAATAATTATAGCAGCTATCGTAAATTAATGGAATCATTTTGATAAATTACTCTCGAAAGAAATGACATTGATGTGAAAAAACTTTACTCTTGGAGAAAAATCGATTTGAATTTTGAAAATGTGACTTGCTTAAAAATTACTGTGCTAAAATAATAAAATGTTCGTGAATGAGATTACTCTAGATTATAGAACAATTGTTGTATTTTGATGCTCGATTTTATAAATGAAATTTCAATACCGCACGACGATCCATTGTTTCAGTGTAGATATAAGATTTAATCCTGTTTTGGAGAATTCATGAATTAATTACCATGCTAGAGATAAATTATTGTAAAAAAGACATTACATTTTTCGAGGTTAAATAAAAAGGTATCTGGAGAACAAAATCTATTGATATGAAAAATTGGTTCTAATGGCGTATAAAATAAATGTCTTGAGATTAAATGGTACTCGTGCCAAATTAAAAAAAATAGTCTTGCTTGCTTGAAAAGAAAAATATCCTGAAAACTTGAAATAAAATTAACAAATTATTAGAGATATCGTAAAATAATCGAATCATTTTGTATCAAAAGATAAAATTGTTGGAGGAAAAAAATATATGCTAAATTCACAACTGGATCGAAAATTATTTGGTGTAAAATATTCACTTGTATTTGTAGGTTCATTTATAAAGTACTCGTGATAAAGTAAAAAACCTTTCATGTAAAAACAAGTCTTGCTTCTTGGAGCCAACAAATTACAACAGAACTCTTTTGTATAACTTCAATATTCTATTGGTATGAAAAATGTCTAGAGGTTTTTAAAAAAAAGTATCAACATTGGAGAATAAATTTTTGGAAAATTCAAAACTGGATAAATCTTTTGAAAATTTTAAAAAAGAATCAGCTTGAAAACAAAAAATTCTTTTGAAAACTTCAACAAAATAATTCCCAAGTTAAAAAACAACCACTAACAAACGAAACGTTTACAACAGTTATCATAGATTAATGAAATTATTTGTATCAAACTTTAAATCTGATTTACTTGGAGAATCATAAAAAATAACTTGAGATAAAGTAAATAAAGTATCCATAATCTTGGTAAAAAAATCTTGATGAAAATGGGCGACAATTTTTCTCGTTATACAATATTAAGAATCTTTAATTTTGATAAGTTTCAAAAATATAACTAGCATTAAAAAAACTTCCATTTACACAAGACTTGTAGTTTTTGTTGAAAAAAAATCAATACATCAATTTAAAACAGATGAGTAACATTATTACAGCAGCTATCGTAAATTAATGGAATCGTGTGTACCAAACTTTAAAATTCTGTTATGAAAAATTGGAGAGAATCATAAATAAATATCATGATATTAGAAAAAGTGTCAATATTTTGGAAAAAATGGAAGTGCTAGAAAAGTCAAAACTTTTTGAGTGAAATAATTCCATAGAAAAAAAAGTACAAATGAAAAATGTGTCATAATAAAAACAATACCACATGACGATTCAAG
Organism: Coelogynopora nodosa; assembly: GCA_034780555.1. Taxonomy (NCBI): domain Eukaryota; kingdom Metazoa; phylum Platyhelminthes; order Proseriata; family Coelogynoporidae; genus Coelogynopora; species Coelogynopora nodosa. The sequence goes on along the minus strand of JAUZND010016340.1, from coordinate 3,282 downwards.
TGCTGCAAAGTATACATAAAAATTATTCAGTGTCGTGTTGGAGAATTCAAAAGTAAATAATTTGTGCTCGACACATAATCAATGTAAAAAAAGATGTTACGTTCTTGTAGATTTGAAAAAAGGCTTAAAAATTGAAATTTTCACTTGATGAAATTTTGAAAATGTTGTGTATAAAATAAAAATAACGTAAAAATTCTGGTAATGGAGATTTTGTAAAAAAAAGCTAATATTCCTTCTTCTTAAACATAAATTGAAAAAACCTTCAAAAAGCAACTAGAAACCCCAAGCCCCACCCCTCCTCCCACATTATTTGGCATTATAAAAGCTAAATCTTGTAAAACATGTAAATGAGAAACCATAAAAATAGCACAAAATATTTAAATTTTTTTTCAAGTGCATAAATATTGAAATCAAGTCGTTAAAATATGCCATTTCCTGATAAAAAATCTTTTCAAAGTAAATGTTGTAAAAGTAGCGTATTATTTTCATTTATCCCTTGTAAATTATTTTTCAAATTTTTTATCTATAACTGCAAATTGAACAAAAGTAATCTTTACATTTTTTTCCATTACAATGTTTATAAATTTCTAGATGTCAATTGATTGTAGAAATTGGTCCAAAAAACATTCATAAAGCAAAATTTCAAAATCGACTTAACTGTAAAAATCAACAAGCTGAGTTAGATCTTGAACAAACAATAGTTTCTAAAAATATTGGAATTTTTGTGCAAATAAATGTAAGCATCCAAAAGTGTTGCCATAAATTATTATCAATCGAAAAAAACTTTTGAAAAGTTTGAAGAATGCAATCAAATTCTGTAGAAATTTATTCAAATACCTAAAATTACAACCTAGAATATACTACATTCCACATTTTTAAATAAATACGTTACAAATAATGCCCCAATTACAACTAAATAACGTGACAACTACAATTCGTTCAACTACTTGCATGCCCCAGTTTCAAAAACTTTAATCAGTTCACATTCAATTGCATTATCACACAAAACTATTTCTTCAGATTTCACTCCTTCTCATCAACATTCCATCCTCGCTAACAAAATTACCATCCTACATTTTCAAATTGTCTACAAAACTCAAAAAATCTATAAAATTGTTTTAGCATTGTTCAAAATGATAAAATTAAAAAACCTAGAAAATTTTGAAAGCCTAGAAAAAAATCAAAACCCAATTATAACCGTTTTAGCAAAAATTGATTCTTGTTCCAAATGTTCGAATTCACTCATCCTAGTCATGAATGCAGACCCATTTGAAATCCTTGAAATCCTTGAAATCCTTGAAATCCTTGAAATCCTTGTAATTTATAAATTAACATTAGTATTAAATTACATAAATTGCAAAAATTGTTCAAAATAAAATTACTTTTACTGTGATCGAAAATGAAACAAATTGTAGTTGGAAATGCAAAGAATGAAATGAAACGAAATAACAATGTTGAATTAGAACCTGTAATTTAGAACAGAAAATCAGTCAATACCATAGAAATAAAAGCACAAATTGGGTTACTATCGATTTGTTACCATGAATTCAACACAACTTGTACGCGATTTTCAGCCATGTTGCAATTTGCAATGCGTTTGCAAACAATATAGATTTCAATTTGGAACGCATACTTGGAAATATATTATTTATTTCAAATTGTGAAACTCTTTACCACGAATTTTTAACCAATCAAATTTGAGTTAAGTTTACAATTTAATTTAAATTAAAATGAATTTAAATTTATTTATATAAATAATTATTAATAATAATAACTTATTAATAAGATTAATAAATAAATAAAATAAAAAAAACTAAACTAAACACTCGATGACTAAAAATGCTTTTAGAAGAACCTAATGACTAGGTCGCATGACTCTTATTCTAATTATAATTATAAATATAAAGCGTGTCATTTAATTGTAACAAATTAATGGTCAATTGATGTCAAACTATTTTACTTGACACATTTTATTACCGTGGTGCATTTATGTAACATTTATCAATTTTAACTTAACTGCATGGATAAAAGTAATTAAAAAATTATAATAAAAATAAAAATAAATAAATAAAATTATAATATTTATTTTTATAATAAAATTTAAAAGCCTCAGATTCTGACAATGAAAAAAACGATGAAAAAGGCAAAGACAATTTTGAAGATACACCTAAATCAAAACAAGTGTTAAATAAACCGCTGACATCATCAACAGGTATAAAGAATAAATTATAATTATAGAATAAAATATATATTTTAAAATATTAATAAAATTCTAGGCCTATTTTTGTCTGTGTGTCTGATATGTGCCAATTTTCTCAAAAACTAATTAATCGCTCATTTTAAAAAATAACACATTATGTACTCAGTTTTTTCCGGCGCGTGTTTTAGTGTTGGTCTCATTATTTGAATTGTATTCCTTCCTGCTTTTTTCAATTTAATTGGTATATTTACATTTGTGGAATTTGTGATTTTGTTTTATTTCTGTGCCCAACTTGACTGACATTTGTTCACATTTATTGAATGTCTTTTGAAAACATTCATGTGTCCTCATTCTTGTCAGACATTAAATTAAAATATTGACACTTTGTATCATCTTGGATAAAATACAATCCCTTTTTTGCAATAATACATTTAATTCTTCGAAATAGAGTGTTATCGATAACGTTATCATTAATCCCAAAAATTGAAATAGTAAACTTTCACCTCCTGAAAATTAAGATAAGGATTTTAAAATTACAGCATAATTAACGCACGAAATGGCCTTATTTCTGCATATCCATCTTGTTGGGCATATTGTCTGAAGATTTTTACCCCCTATCACATGCATTTTCTTCGTCAAGTGATATTTTTTTAAATAAAGAGTTAAATTTACCACTCTTTTTGTACAATACACCTATTGACTGTACACAAAACAGCATCTTTAGCAAGATTATCTGACTCAATAGTATCCCTCATAAGTTATGAGTCATAACCAAGTTAGCACAATGAGCAGAGCAATGGAATATCAGTGCAAGCGGCTCCTTTTTTGAAATCGAAGCTTGACATCCGTTATACGCACCTACCATATTTGCGGCCCCATCATACGTCTGCACTCTTAGATTTTTTATGTCTAATCCTAAACGTATAAAAACATCTTGAAGCATGAGTGAAATTGCCTCCCCAGTCGTATTATCTTGTCGATATAGCCCAACAAAATCTTCACATATCATCAAATTCTTATCTACGTACCTCAAGCAAATATTACAGACTCTCGTCGTATTTTATCAGCTATTTGTCTAATAA
>JAUZND010016329.1:8828-27085 GCA_034780555.1 Coelogynopora nodosa | reverse complement strand
AAATGGAATTTCCAAAAGCTAAATAAAATCTTATGTACATATAAGTGTTAAATAAAATTAAATAGGAAAGTGTATACATCTTTTTGAACCACCCTGTAGTAACTGAATAAAAACGTATATAAGGATTTTCATTTTTCCAAAATCTCTGAGATCTCAAAATCTCCATAAATAATCGCAGAATTGCACAAACTAAGACAAAATCGCTGAGAGACTAGAATCACAGCTTGTGGCAACACTGCTATATACTACATATTACATATTTATGCTATTAAAATGTCTGTATTGTCTTAAATTGGGAACCCTCAAATATCCATAAACCTCATATATCTGTAAAATTGACTTGGAACAGAGACATACCTAGATAAGAAAGGTTTGACTGTAGTGATATCTACAAACACATACATAATCTAATGTTCAATAATAATGTAAGTTTAAAAAAAGTGGTATAACAATATAATAAAAAATATTTGATTGTGACACATTTTCAGGCAGTATTTTTAAGCTACAAAAACAAACCACCTTCTTTTAGTACTGTTCATATTTCTGACAATATTCCAGTCTTTTTGAGTAGTTTTATGCAAAATTCTTTTTTTGAGTAAGAGTTTTCAATGACAGACAGTTGCAACAGACATTTTATAATAGGTAAGCATACATATTTATTGTATTCATATGATAGGCCCTACTTTACCCTCTGTTATGGATTGACACATTATATTGTTACTGCAATACTGGCTGCTAATCTAGTTTATTTCAGTTAAATTGTGAATTTAATCTCACATGTGCACCTAAAAATAATATTTTTCTTCTAAAGTTAGCATGGTACCTACCATATGTTTACTTGCATACATGTAGCATAGCTGTGTCCTGAAATAATTTTACTTTCATGGCTCATATCCTCAAAATAGGATTCCTTAATATAAAATCATAATGTTTGTCCACATATGTTTGCTTTATTCAAAAGATGTTTGTCTACAGAAATTAAAATGAGTTCTTTAGCATATAAGTTGAACATTTATTCTTATTTCATGAAATGGGCCTAACATTTCATATATTAATTTTTCTAATTTATTGTGTTATATTACTTTAATATAGCAAGTACCAAAAGATAATAAAATCAGAGTCATCTGCATTTTCTTTCATTTCTTTCTAAATACTGTTCTTTCATTTTCTCAATTCTGCCATTATGGCATCAGTTAATTTTTAAATAAACAATAATCTCCCTATTTCTCAAAAATAATTTATTTTATAATGTTGTGTTGGAAAATGTTGCATCTGAAAATTATGGAATGTACAAGTTACAACATCTTTATATAGTGTTTTATCTGCAGACCAACTGTTTAGTGGGTATATAACTATAAGTGATGGTGGGGGATACTACATTTTATTGCAGTATATATATTTCAAAATCTCAAGATCTAATCAAATTATAATTTGTAACATTATTTAAGAATTGGCTGAACTGCCACTTTTCCAGCTTTAGCCAGAGATCTGAATTTTGCCAAAAGTTTTAGGATGCATTTTGTTTAGATCTTAAGATTTTGAAAAATATATATTGCAATAAAATGTAGTATATACCCCTACCCCACCATTACTTATACCCACTGTATATCTATGTAGACTATAATATAGACTATGACTATATTTACTACCTATATGCCTAGGCTATGGCCATGGGCAACATATGAATATTTTTACTAAGGCCAAGCCCGCCAAGGGCAAGGGGTAATAAACTTAATACCCGTTTACACATATTAGTTATGGATTATAATTTTTTCATGATGCTAAAGGAGGGGTGGGTGGGTGGTTCTGAGTGAGCATCAGCCAATGCTAGTTTAGACCACTTTGGTTATTACCACAACCACAGGGGCGCACTCAGGAATTTTTTTGAGGGGGGTACAATTTATTACTATTAGGCCAGGGGCCCGTTTTTCTTTTGAGGGGTCCCAAGAATAATAGTATACAATGTTTTAAGCAGGGGCCCTCCCATAATGTAGAGGGCCCTCTAAAAATTTCAGGGGGGTACGTACCCCCCCTCTGCGGGTGCACCACTGGCACTGATCCATTAACAGTTTAGTGACAGTTATCTTATAACTTAGTATAGATTTATAATATTACGTGAGACAATAATGACTAGTTTTTCCTGTATTTTAAATTTATACATAAAACATTTGAAAATGGAACAAATAAAGCTTACTAAATACATGTAGGAAGTACATAATATGCACTCTAAATTATAAAGTCAAAGAACATGTTTCAATTTTAGTATTTATGTCAATACCTTTTCTTTTTCTCACGCCGACTATTGCTGTCTCTGTAAGATCTCTCATTACTTCGTTTTTTATCTTTGTCATTATTTCTTTCTCTAGAACGACTTCTATATCTTCTGTGTTTCGATCTGGATTTATCGTATCTTGGGGAACGACTCCTAGACCGTCCCATTTTATCAAATTATGCAACACTCATCACTATTAAAACAAGACAACATAAATAAAATAATGCAGATAAAGATCTTATTATTAATACGGAGTCTCTCATATATTTTGATCTTATTATTATTTGATCATAATGCATACGGATCTAAGATTTTTCAGTACAGTATTTCTTTAATATATAAATATATTACACCTTTACAATTTAAAGACGAAAATCAAGAGATGTAATGCATTTTTAGACTATTTAACTATGAATCCTATGACAAAATTATGTGTTTACTCTCAAATTTAATGTGATAAAGACTGTATTAAATATTGGAGTATATCCTAAGTCACTGATATTCAAATATACATGATTTGCCTTAATTGTTTAAATTGAGAAGTTAATTGAACTACGGGATTCAGAATTTAAATATTTTTCTAGAAAATTATTTTTTATAGAAATTTTTCTTAAATGGATTATATAAATATTTAAAAATATACTCTAAACATTCAAACTTGTTTAATTACAATGATAAACGAGAAAATTATATTAAAATTATAAGGATAACTATTTTTATTTACATACGGATTACTAATTTACGTGTATATAAGGTTCATAAAAGATAATAATATTAAATTTAACTAAATTGTTTCCGGGTTACCGCGCACAGATATTTGAGGTGTGGGAGGGGGTGGGTGATCTTTGAAAAAGGCATTCATGAGTTTTCACACTGTCACAACAAAAGACGTTATATATGGTAGGCTATAACGTTAATTAACATATTTGGTCACAACTGAGTTAATCAATTCTGAAAATTAGAATAATGTCGAGAAAGCAGCAAATTTTATCTTGTTTCAGAAGTGTTCGGAAGAGGTCCGGCTATTCTTCGAGGCGTCCAGTGTCAATATCATTATGGTAACTGGAAGTTAAATATCAAAATTCTATGTTTATGTTATATTTTGTCAGGGATTTCAGCAGCAGTGTTCCTGTTTCACATACGCCTTGACCCTAGCTTGGTAGAATCGGTCTTTAATGTTGATGCATGATTAAATCCAGTGAACCTTCTCCAATTTCAATCTTTCGAGGTGCACATCTTTTTCGTGGCAGTTTTGCAGGAGATTTAAAATAGAATGATGTTTTGTGAATTTAAGGTTAATGATTATAGTATACATAGAAAGCATCGAATGACTTTTCGTCCGAATGCTCCTTATAGTTTATACTGCCAGTTGCAGAAATTTTTGGCCATCTGAAGTGTCCGCAAATGTTTCCGACAAATTGGCAGTATGCGAGAACAGCTGCTGGCTAATATGCAAACCGAAAAAAAAATTAAACGTCGCAATTTTTGTGTGACGTATTATTATATTGCGTATATATCCTCTGACATATCGGTACCAACTTCCCATGCTACCCGTAGAGACTGCATGGAAGCTTCCTACTGGATACATCAAGAACAAAATTTAATTGATAGGATTATTAACTCTTTTAAGTATTTTATGAAGCTCACGCATTAAAAAAGTCGAAATGATACCCCGTATATATATTTTAAGGAAATTAATTATTATTAGTCTTAATAGTAAAGTGTCCGTGTATGCCATTGTTTGCAAAAAGAAATCCGCTGATTGGTTAATTTTATCAACTCAAAGGGCTTAGTATTGATTCGTTCGTCGATTCACATATAATGTAGGCTATATTATAATTTATAGCCTATCAGTAACATATTATCTAGTGTTTATAGTGAAATCTATGTTTAAATTGCATATAAATAGCTTAAAATTAAACACTAGTTGTAATGCGTTTTTAAATAATAAATATGGGTTCAATTTTATCATTAATAAACACAAATTTCTAATAACAAATAAAATAATATATAATTTAACTAAAAAATTAACAGTGATATGTACATCGAACGTTTAGTTCACTCGTCGTAATATTATCTTAAAATTGGACAATATTTGTAAGACCTTCTTAAATAATATATATAAAGGACAGATATATGGTTAATAAACGCCAATTCCCAAAAACAAATTTAATAATAAATAATCTAACAAAAAATAACTAATGATATGTACATGTTGACCATATGTGCGCATGTTGACGATATGTACATGTTGACCATATGTACATATTGATCATATGTACCTACATGTTGACCATATGTAGGCCTACATGTTTATCAACTGAGAAGTACATAATATCTACCTTGTAAAATGTTTACTAACTGAGTGTACATGTACAAAACACTCAATTTAGCACTTATCTCAATTTAACCCTTTTGGCCGCCATAATAAATGACATCATAAGAGTTTTCCGTAAGTGCCAATTGAATGATTTTGCAGAAAATATGTGAGAATGTGTGAACGATTAATAAAAGTTTTAAGACAAAAGCTTAAAAAAATACGTTTGGTACAGGAATAAGTTGAACAATATTTAAAAAGTAGATGTTTAGCTCATTTTTAGCCATTTATTGCTTTGTCAAATTCTTCAGTATATTTTAAGAATATTTTTGGTTAGTTGTTTTAATGAATCATGTAGACCTATTCTTATTTGTTTAATTCCTCATAATTATATATATATATATAATTTTTTTAACATTTTACGTTTTTGATGCGAACCAAAATTTTACAAATGTTTGTACAAATGTTATTATACAAAATATCCAATTAATGATAATATTTTAGTCGGTATATATATATATATATGTCTTTCAATGCTTGTTGCTATTGTGCGTAGTCAACATAATATATATTAGTATTTTATCCATATTGATGGCGCGGTACCATATAATTTTAAAATGTTCTAATATGTCCTAATTTTGAATAAGTGATAATAAAATATGCACTAACTCAGCTTACTATACTAGCTCAGCTATACTATATACAGTATAAAGGTTTAGTAGTTTAAGATTTTGCGAAATAAGTTTAATAAGTACAATACTAAAACATAACGACCTAGTAAGGGCCAAACTTAGGTGGGGTGAGTTTAGTTTCAGTTTCGGTGAAGTTAAGATCTACCTTCCTTACTATTCACACTTCAAAGGAAGCACAAACAACTGCTCTGTACTACTTTAAGTATGGATATAATGTATGGATATTTTGCAAAGATAATTTTCTACTACTCTGATATAAAAATTATATTATTTATTATACGATTATAATGTAATAATTTAAATAAATGTAGTTAAAGCATACGAATTGTCTTGAAAGTTATTTTGAAAAGGACCAAACTTAACGAACTTAAAAAAAATGCATATTTCTAACCGCGCTTATAAAAAACAAATTATGAAAAGAATACAAGTTTATTCTTATACTGTTCATTACTATATACCGAGTATTCACAGGGTACAAATGAGGTATAAACTATATGTAGTAAAAATAAACAATCGACAAGTAAAAATTATAAAATGTGAGTGATATATAGCAAAAATGACAATGAAATGAAAATATAGAAATATGCTCAGCTAAAATGAGAAAATAAATAACATAGTAGTTATTATTTCGTTTGATACAAACCAAACATACATTAAAAAAGTATACTAGTGAGGATTGTTGTTTTGTGATGTATAATTAATGTAATGCAATATCACTGTCATATTATAATATCACTGTCACAGCACTGTCATATTATAATATCACTGTCACAGCACTGTCATATTATTAGCTTATAGGCCTAGCCTATGTGCTTAAATAAATTATAAATATAATTTAAAAATATATATATGGTATGTATAAATTAAATTATTATCATACTTATATGCTTCTATATACAGTAGATAAACTATTTGAATATACATTTATAAAGAATCAATAGGCTATATATATATAATATATATAAATATAAACTAAGGTATAATATAACTGGTTATCAATATATTCATTCAAAAATTCCCTTGCTGTTTTTGAAAAAGTAGAATTTTGTTTAATGAATATTAGAATTATACTGTTGAATACCCCTTAACATAATTTGTATTCATATCTGTCTGTTGAATTTAAGGCCTTGCAAGAACACAAATTGCTCTATTTATTGATCGATATTACCTTGTTTATGTAATATTCAGTACTAAGTATAGATGTAGTGTAATAATACTTTGATGCTATTAATAAGTGGTGTTGCATCAGTATAGTAGTTGTCACTAGCTGAAGCAGAAATACTGTGTGAGCTATATATTTTATAAATTTGTTACTTAACGGTAAGTTATTATTTTATTACTAAGAATACTTCATTAGTTATGTTATTTTTTCGCCAACGAGGTGGTAGGAATGTAGGCTCAAATGGGATTAAATCCTGTTTCAGCCTGCTTTACTGTTATATATATATATCATAAAAGTTAATTGAATTGTTACGAATGATTTTAAGGACTATTTAAAATATGTTTTCAAATTTTTTCTATATTATAAAGGATAAACGTCATCATTAATCATAATTAATCAACATCATAAACCAATATAATACAAAACTTAAAGTGCAGATGCATGGCGGACGAAAGGGTTCAAACGTGTTTGCAAACCAAATTCAATGTTTTTTTCTAATTCAAAGAAAATTCTTCCAATTGAAAGTGAATTCGTTCAATTCAAATAAAATTCTTTCAATTCGAGGAATTATTCTTTCATTCGAAAAAAATTATTTGAATTTGGTTTGAAACACGTTTGTTGTACCCTTTCGTCTTGTGTTTACTAATGATATCGTTTCGTTATATACACCGGTCAATAATTATGATATGTCATAAAAAGGATTTTGATTATGATATTAACAATATCGAAATATGTTTAATTTCGAGGATGAATAGAAATATGGTGAATATTTTTACTTATTGTATAATGTATATAAGACCTTTCTGAATTTTTAAAATTTTATTATAACGATATAATAACTGCGAAAATAACTACCGTTTTTTCGGACTACTGTAGTTACAGTAAACTACAGTTAACTGCAGTTAGGGTAAATAAAACTATAATTAACTGCAGTTAGGGTAAATAAAACTATAATTAACTGCAGTTAGGGTAAATAAAACTATAATTAACTGCAGTTACAAAGTTATCATGCCTGTTTAGATTAATAGAAGACCTTCTTAATTGGACATTTTATTATTTACATCAATCAGTGGTTAAAATGTAATTACTTTATGTTTTATAATATAAAAATGGCCTATGATATTCTACATAATTTAGTGATTACTACGTGCTCTTCTCTTCTCTTCTCTTCTCTAATCTTATAGTTTAGTAGTTTGTTATGTAGTATGACGGTTACTCGTGATAACGTTGATTAGATAAGCCACTGAGGGTCCAACGTTCACCACAAATGGGTTCTTGGCTTGATACATTATGTACAAGGAATGCTCGGATTTGTCGTGTTATATTTGTTTGTTTCAGTCTGGTTTATTGAATGGATATTTTGTACAAATCTGTTTTTTGTACTTTTGATATGTGATTGTTTATGGTTATTCCTTTTCTTGTCATTTTTTGAATAAGTTTTGGAAACATTATTTAACTTTAATTATTAAAAAAACATAACTTATTATTTTATTATACCGATTACTAAATGATTACTAAAAAGTACTAAATTACTGCTGAGTAAAATTTTAAAACGCAGTAATTATAATAATTATTTTCTTAAAGATCAATAAATATCAAAGCAATAATAAATCTTATAAACTCTATTAACTAGAATTCTTTCGTCCTGTTTTCTGTCCGACTAATGTTAGTGGTTTTTCTTAATCATTTAAGGTACAATAAGTTTAAACACAAATATATGAACTATAATATCGAGTACATACTTAATAAAATAATATTACAACTATATCACTCACTGAATTTATAACCTTATCGATCGTGTGCAACGTAATCATATCATACAATGTACATTGAACTTGTAAAATTTTCATTGCTTCACTAACGAAACATTTTATATTTAATGTATAAATTTGGCCTGTACTTAAAATAATTTACTAAGGACGTTTTCATTAATTCAGAACTTATGCGTTCGAACTTACTATTTGAAAATACGGTCAAAAAGTCTTTTGAATTAATGTCGAACTTAATCGAGCATTCGATCCTTAACATGTTTAAGTTAGAACAACTTACCAGAAATTGAAACTTACGATCGCAATAATTTAAGGCGCGATTTTAATATTTCTAGTTTTGTCAAGCTGTAATAAAATGGCGGTATACAATTTTGCTTTTAATTATGGTGAGGAAGCAATGGAAATATCAGTGAAAGCTGATGACGAGCAACCAGCTTTGCAATTCTGCAATGTATACATGTACAGAATTGTATGTTCTAATGAACATATACATAACCTTTTACTTCAAAACAAATATAAATAAAAAATGAATTATCACTATTTAAAAAAATTAAAATTCTCTGAATGATTAAAATGATTGAAAAACTATAAAAAAGTAACTATTTGACACGTTTCTCATGGTGATGATATTTCAAAATATGACACGTTTCTCATGGTGATGATATTTCAAAATATGACACGGTCAAAATTCTATCATATACAAGAATCATTTTTGAGAGTTACTTAATTTGCCATACCAGAATCCTTGGGTGGCATTATTTTCACCTAGCTCATACTCTATATAAATTAGAGATGAATTACTTAATAGGTAGGGCCTACATGCAAAAACATTTCTATCAACAATTTAAGCAATAGATTCTATAATTATATCATCATACTTTTTAAAAACACAATATTTTTGTATCAATTGCATATAAAAATTATTTAAGCAAGTTAAACATCTTGCTTGTTTAGTCAGTCTCCAATTGATTACTTTTCTGGATTAGGTATTATGTTCCTTTTTGAATGCAGTAGTATTTACTTCACTATCGATTATTTTCAAAAGTTCGATCGTTTTCATTAATACCTATATTAAACTTTCGGTGTATATACAGTGTTGCTGTTTTTGTTGTTATTGCGGCGGCATCACACGAGCCGGAGCTTGTGGAGGTATGCCAACCACCTCTCTAGGATTTTCGGCTAGGACGGAGATTGATGGGTTGGAGTGCCGAAGCAATCAATTCTGGCCTGGAACCTGGCGGGGCACGACTGGAGCCAGTTTTCGATATCTTTGATTCCAGATTTGCAGTGAGGGCAGATGGGATCTTCATTTGATATGATATTCCGGTACCCAGCTAGGATGTACGAGTGCCCACTCCTAAGCTGGGCCAGGATAACGTCCGTCTTGCGGTTAAAAGTTTTCTTCATTTTTTCGGAATAGGTCTTTAGGAGTCTGCTATGTGTTGTGTTGTTATCTTTGATCTTCTCCCTGTTCATGGCCTTTGCCGTATTGTAGGTGATCGAGTTTTCAGGCTGCCCTTCTTCTGTGGCTGCTTTCTTGGCTTCTAGGTCGACTATTTCGTCTCCCAGGAGTCCACAGTGCCCTGGCACCCATTGCAGGATGATGTCCATGTTGGTGTTGCTGAGGGCTTCTCCGAGATCTTTTATTTTAGATTAGATTTGCTATCGGTGCAGACGAGAATAGGCGAAGGGGACTGCGGTTGGTTGCGCAACCAGTTGCATGCCATGATCAGAGCTGTAGTCTCCGTTTCGTAGGAGTTGGTGTTGGGTCTTCCTTTCTTGCGACTACAGTGAACCTTCTTCAAATTTTCAGGCGGTCATGCTGTCACGACTATCGTGCTGCTTCCGTTCTTGGTGCCGCTGCTCGCGGACCCATCGGTGTAGATGATGTAGGAAGTGATCTTATAATCTTTGATAGTATTGATGGCGCCGTTTTTGAAGTCGTCACTCTTATTCGACTTTTGACCATTGTCAAGGAAGTGATCTTGAATTTTCCATCTGTTTCTTGTGTTGTGCCATGGTGGGTCCTTAGGTAATAGGGGGATGTCCTGTCTGGTTCCAGTGTCGGTTCCTGCTTCTTTGCTAAGTTGGGTAGCCTGTTCTCTCCAGCTGCTTCTAATTTTCGAGCGATGCTTGATGTTAGTTTCGCCAACACGTCTTCTTAGATTGTTACTAGGCAGTCTCAGGGATTTCTCCCACGCTTGGAGGCTCTTTCGTTTGCTTATTGTTTAATATGAGGGCACGTCGGCTTCGAGTCTGAGGGCGTCTGTAGGTGTTGTATGTAACTGCCCTGCTGCGTGGCCTCGAGTTTCTTCATGGATGAGTTGGCTAGCCGGGGCTGCCATGCCACGCTGCAGTAGTCCATAGTGCTCCGAACGCATCCGGTGTATAACCTTTTCATCATCTCAAGAATCTGTTGGGAACTCCTTTTTCTAAGAGAGTGAGGAGGAGTCTGCTCTTCCAGACCGTGTCGTACGCCTTGCTGTAGTCGACTAGGGCGAGGACTGTTCTCTTTGCTGCCTTTTTTTGTTGGAATCCATCGCTGATAGATTGTGTTATTGTGAGGGTCTGGTTTTCTGTCGATCTAAGCCTTCGGAATCCAGCTTGATCTCCACTTATCATGTTATTCTCTTCAACCATGTGGGACATTTTGTTGGCTACCATACGTTCCATGGTTTTGGCGACACATGATGTTAGGCTGATTGGGCGGTAGGATTCGATTTTACCTGCTTTGAGAAACGGGATAATCTCCGCCTCGCGCCAACATTGTGGGCATTCGCCCTTCTCCTACGATATGTTGATAGTATCGAGGAGTTCATTCTTCGCCTGCTTACCCAGGGATTTGAGGAGCATGGGTGATATTTGGTCTTGTCCTGCTGCTTATTTGGCTTTCATGTGTTCTATGGCTGTTTTGAGTTCTGTCACGGAGAAGACTTTGCTGCATTCTAGATCGCTGGTTTTGGACTTCAGAATCTTTCTTCTCCACTCTTCTCTGTTGTTTGCAACGGAAAGTTTCAGTCTGTTTCTACTTTTGATTGCATTTCTGATTTTTGATTTCATCCAGTTAATGCCTGTTTTCTTGATATTGATTCTACCAATGCCTTTCTCTGCTGATTCGATTATGATCTTGTTCAGGTTTTTTGTTTTGTTATTGAGGTCAGTAGGAGTTATTTCTCTAATGATATTTTCTTTCACTTCCGTGGTGAAGGTGTCGTAGTTAACTCCTTTAACTTTCCATTTAAGTATCTTTTTTTCTTTTCCTTGAGTGAGTCAATTCTGGAGTCGATGATCATCGGAATAGGCGAGTGGTCTGATCCCATGCAATCAATTGTTTTCCAGACAATTCTGTTGTTCCAGTATTCGTGAGTCATGAATAAGTCAGATGTACTAAGGCCGCCCGTTCCCCTGTTGACATGGGTTGGGCTTCCGTCATTGGCGAGGATAAAGTTGTTACTCATCATTCATTAGCATATCTTTTCACCTCTTTCATCAGCCGGTTGTTGCTCGTCCCTTAGTTTGTCGTGTCCATTGAGGTATCCTATGACTATGGTCCATTTGTCTGTTTTGATATTCAGGTGGAAACTGTCTGTGCTGTTTCCGTCTCGGTTTTTGAAGGGTGGGCTGTAGATGTTTATGAGTTTGAACTTTTTGCCTTTCTTAGCGCTAATTTCGATTGCCTGCTGTTCGGTGATGTTGTCATTGTTTGTGGTCGTGAAGCTTCTGTCTTCAAGGATTCTGAATGGAACGTATTCCTTGATAAAGATTAGGAGACTGCCCCCGAATCCCTTGGTATGGTCACGATCTTTTCTAACAGTGGAGTAGCCGTCTATTTTAGGCGTGGTGTGCATGCTTTTGGAGCAGCTTGCTTTCTTGGATGAGGCAAACATCTATTCTGTGGTCTTTCAGGCACTTCTGGATTTCGCTAATCCTATTGCGAACATCGTCTGCATTCCATTGAATAAGTTTTAAGCTCTCTCTAGTTTCAAATTCTGCACGGTTTTTGCTGCCGCCTGTTGGGTTACCGGTAATTGCTGTGTTAATACGCGGAGTTTGTTCCATGCTGCACTTCTTGCATTTACAGTTATTAGCTCGCATCAGCATCAGTGTTGCTGTACGTACATAGTACGTACGGAAAAGAAAACTTTCATTTATGAAAAGGCCTAAGTTTTGCGAGCAATAGATGTCAGCAGTCAATTTAGGCCTAACTAAATAACTAATTAATTTAATTTATTATACGTAATTATTAATCTTTAATTTGTTCAATTATAAGAGCTATTTCTATAAGAAATTTACAGCATTATCTTCTGTTTTTTCGACGATATTAAATTAATTAAATTTTACAATATTATTTTATATTATATTATAATATAAATATATATTCAGTGTGTATACACCTGTTTAAAAGTAAAAAACAGACAATTTAAATGTAATCATATTGTTTTTCATTAAAGTTTTTATTATTTTGATTTAATAAATGTACATCTATCTATTGCAAGTTTCGCAGACTTTATTTAGAAAATGTAAATTTAAAAATTAAACTTAATAAAATAGATTGAATACATCAAAATACACTCTAAAATTTCTAAATTTTGTTTACATTAAAGAACCATAATGTGCATATTTCTATTTATTCTAATAAAATGGTTATTATTATATGGTTAAATGTTTGCGATTATCATGTATAACCGTAAATTAAGATAGTCATGCTTTCTGTGTTTTAGATGTATCATTTTCTTGAATTATATAGTAGTTGAACATTTCAATGTTGTACTTTGAAAGAATAAAAGATAAATTTAATTACAACATTTCTTGTGATTCTAAAATAAAAATGTTTTGCTTTCTGATTAATAATTCTTAATTTGCAATAAAAATAACAAAATAACAACGTTAATTAATATGATTAATTTAGAATGAAATTTTTTAAGTAATAATTAATAAATATTTACACATTACTGAACATATACAGTCAGTCAACCATATTTATTTATGAGCGGTAGATAGGACCGCTCTGAGTCATTTGCGACCCACTTTCAAATTGAATCGAGTGACCCGATTTTATTCCCATGAAACTAATGTTTCATGAAACACGCCTAATTTAAATAACGTATTAATTAAATAATAATAGATTTGTTTATGTCGTTTTTTTGAAATTTATAGTGGGAGGTTAGAATTTCAAAATAAACGATAGTTGAATGGTTGAAAAAAACTTTTTAGCGGTGATGTATATGTACATAATTGGAAGGAAGTCCTCAATAAGTCATTATAAGTCATCCATATGTGATAATTCATAATGAGTACTCAATAAGTAATATGTCTCCATATCGTTTCACCTATTCTTGTTTCGTCTAATCCGCATTTTGTAGAGAAATGATGTAATGAATTACGTAACCGATTTGCATATCGATTCACCTAATCCTCAATGATTAGAGTTCACTAGCTAATAATATACTATAGTACTAAATAATAATAATAATTTATTCGTACAAGCATATGAAGGTATCATGAGCGAATAAATCTATGAATGAACAGTTTCAAATAATAATTTGCTTCCTGTATCAAAGCAATTTATTCCTTCTATTGCGGATAGAGTGTTGAAGGAAAACCATGTGAAATCAGTACCTTCTGGCACAGCGGCACGAAACAATTGGTCAACATCCCCGTATGAAAAATGGCAAAACCAGAGCAAGATTACAAATGGTGATGATAGCAAGTTTGTTTTACCTACGATAGAAAATTTACCAAATTCTGATAATAATGTTATCAATTATTGATGTGCAAAATTTATTTACAAAATTAGACAACTGGATGGAAATAGATATCCTCGTAATACACTTGTCTCAATAGTAACTGGATTAAAGGCGTGTTTTGCAAGCAATGGCAGAACGATTAATATGTTTATAAAATGAGGAGTTCGGTAATTTTTGTAAAATTCTCGATTTGGCCTGTAAAGAATCGACAAAAGATGGTAATGGAATCTATCCAAAGCAAGCTGAAACAATTTCTGAAAACAAAGAAGAATTTCTCTGGTCACACGGTACATTAGGTGGCGATTTACTTACACAACTTTAATAAACACTTTATTATGTTTTGAACGGATTGCATTTTGCTCTGCGTAGCGGGTAAGAACACCGCACTTTAACTCTTGATCAAATATTAATTCTACCATCAACAGCGGATTGTAAATATCACATAATTAAATATCGAAGAATAATCAGAGGGTGGTTTAAAGCACAGGAAATTTAATTAAAAATATGTCAGTCATGTTGATCTGAATTCTGTCGACAATCCAACTGGATCTCACGCTCTTGTTCTGCAAAAGTACTTGTTCTCTGAGACCACCAAGATCTGGCAATACCTTCTATTTAACTCCACTTAAAAAATATTTTATATATATATTTATCAAAAGTGGTAAAAACAATGTGCGGCAATTGTGGTGTGAAGGGCTACAGGACAAACCGCAGTTAAGGGCGACATGCGCAATCCAGCTTTTTGAGAATGGAGTAGACGAGCAATTAATAATGCAAAGAAGAGGCCATTGATTAGAAAAAGAGTTCGTTCTTACAAGAGAACAAACGATATTCATCACTACAACACAACCGTTGTATTGGATTGCAAAAATATATTGTTTCACAACAACAAAATATTTCTAGCCATAATCACCAAAATAACACACTTAATTTCTACTTTTATTCGGGTTGTAGTGTTGTTATTAATAATTAAAACACGTTTAACTTGGCAAACCTTAAATGACACTATGGATTTTGTCTATCAACTTCTGAAGATATGTTTTGATTTTGCCTATAACTGTTTATGTATGTCTTCTAAATGTGTTAATGAACATTCACGTTATATTTGTTATTGTTAACTTTATTGATTTTTATGGAAAATATAAACATCAAATAAGGATTTTATTCTTGTATCTAATATACCTCAAGTAGAAAATATAAACCTAATATTGGTAATAGAACTTCGTAATCATATATTAGGTATATTAAAATTTTACAAAGTTTTGGCATAAAACAATAATAGTCAAACATTTTTTTGAATAGCCAGGATTATAGATTAATTAAACTCAACTTAATTCATAAAGGTTTGTCAAACATAAGTTGTCAAAATAGTATGTTTTTGAAAAATATCGTCCCCTTTACTACGCTATGATAACGATTTAGTAATACATTCTGCGTTTGAAATTGATACCATTGTGTACACTTTAAAGTTTTGAAGATGATTATAACAAAATAATGAATAAAAGACTCTTTCATTTGGTGTCAAATGTTCCGTGTTTTTCGATGTTCTTCACACATCTAAAAACTCTCGTAAATATTTTCGTGTTATTTTAAATGTGAGAAAATCTTGAAAAATGTAAATTATCAACGATTTTAGCCAAATTATTTCGGGATTACGTTCAATAATAAATAAATGCCCATATATCCATCCCATTGTAACTCTTCGGTCTCACTGGTTCCCTATGACACGTGTGAAATGTTTAAAAAGTCTACTCCTTGTTCGAGGTTGGTCAATTTTGAGATCCACTACATCTCAGGTAACACACAGACAGACAGACAATGGGTAGCTATTAGATGGGTATTTCTGAAAATAATTTTAGAATTAACAAAAGTTAATTTAATTTTTTTTTAAATTTCAGTAACTGCAAATATTTTAATGAAATTACTAGACGATTAATTATGTGCATAGTTTAATTTAATAAAACATGCAAATATCGTTATAGACTTCATAACAAAACTTAGATATTTCAATATATAAACAAAAAATTCAATATATCTCTATTATATAAAAGTTCCCGCGAAATATTTCTGTATTTCTGTTTTTATAGTTTCCTTTTTTAACACATGACCTAAACTAAAAAAGAATAATTAATCTAGAATTTATTTAGAATTTAAGTTGGTGCGGGTTTGGCGGACCAAAGGGTTAAGTGTGGAAATCTTTAAGATTTACAATTTAAACGAGGTCTGCAAGGTTTACCTCGAGGTCTGTCAGGTTTATCTCGAGGTATGCAAGGTTTACCTCATTTAAATTGTATATATTAAAGATTTCCACACTGAACCTTTTGGTCCACTGTTGAACCAAAGGGTTCACTGTGCAGAAATCTCTAAGATCTCTACAAGGCTTACCTCGTTTATACCTCGAGGTCTGCAAGGTTTACCTCGTTTACCTGAAAGTCTGCAAGGTTTACCTCGAGGTCTGCAAGGTTTACTTCGTTTACCTCGAAGTCTGCAAGGTATACCTCGTTTAAATTGTAAATCTTAGAAATGAACCCTTTGGTCCGCCATAGTGCGGCATTCAAAACATAGCATCATTTGTTTGATTGGCCATTTGGTTAAAATCATTTGTTTCCAGGTGAGTCCATATCATGTTCTTGTTATAATTATTTCCTGTTACAAAGGCGAATAAATTCATGTTCTTATATATATGTAGGTATAAGCTTAGCAGTTAATGCAACCATCTGCAGTGTTTATTTTACTTTAATATATTAATTTCCAAGGTTTCAGGAAAGTAATAAAATAAATAATTGGCTCGATAATAAGACGACTCGAATTACATAAAAAAGTTAACTCTTTGGTAGAGAAGAACAAGTATAGATCAAATAATAAAAGAAGACAAGACACAGAAACAACGCAACACAACCTGCTAGATAGAGAAATCTTATCAACTACAGTATAGCGTTTTTATATCTTTTAGTAGCCGAGTTCATTTCCAGTTAATAGAAATTTCGTAAATAGAGGGAAAAGTTGTCTCTTTTCGATTCGATTTTATGTAATTGTTATGAATAATTGCTATGGTAGTAGAGAGTGAACAGATGTTACATAGTTGTATTTTAATGTTATTATTCTATAATTTTCATATTCAACTCACTTCACAAAAATCTAATAATATTTTGTTTTTTCAGCTTTTAGACTAATAAATAATTGTTTACTATAATGGACTTGACTCTGGTGGAATATTTTGTGAGTGTATTAAACATACCTGTTTAAAAAATCATACTTTATACTTTTGTTTTTAAACTACAGTCATATTTGTTGTAGTTGACCGCTATAAATAGCATTATTGAAACAAAAGAGAGAAAAGCAAAAACTGAAAGCTAATTTTGGTGTTGGTAATATTTCTTTTGCGTAACACAACTTTCTCAGATCAAATTATAAGGGATATAATATAATTTAACCGTGAGTAGCACAGTCAGATTGGTTTGCAGTGAGTAGAGTGAGGGAGATTGTAATGCAACTAATTGCGAAGTCTAAATAATAATAATATATGTAGCAGTGTGTGTTCTGTGTTTCTTTCATTCTTTCAATACACTTGAGAAGAAGCAAATGAGGACAATACAATTATGTCACATATATATTAAGCAATTATTATTTCTTGACAAAGATGAAATATTGACAAATATTAATAAAAATTATCTTCTACAAGTTCACATAATCTTGAGCTAATTTATAAGTAACTTACGCAATGTTTGTTTCAGATAATTTATCCAACTTACAAACCTATATATATATATTTATCAATTTGAGTCGTGTCTATCTGTGCATTTTAATTAATAATTAACTCAGTGTTATTAAAACAACTCAGTTATTTGTTAGTATCTATAAAAATCACATTGCGAACAAATTTAAAATTTAAAATTTAAAATTACCAACACCAACGACACCATAGCGTTCGACAGGTGACCTCATTTGCAATTCTGAGTGTTACCATCATACGTGCAATCATAATTGTTGATTCTCTTTTTTTACGATTATCTCATTTAATCTTTCAACTAATTGTTTGGTTCGTACTGGCTGGTCGTACTAGTTATTTGTCTACCTATTGGTAAATACTATTAGACAATTATAGAAAATTTTGAACAATGTGTTCCACTAAAATTATCTTTGCTAAAATGTAATATTTTTATTAAGACGTATGCAATGCAGCATGGAATGAAAACAAATCTTTCGTGTAATATCTTTATCTAACATCACTACATAACATAACATCACTACATAACATAACATCACTACATAACATCACTACATAACATCACTACATA
>JAUZND010016318.1:0-27091 GCA_034780555.1 Coelogynopora nodosa | reverse complement strand
AATTAACTTTATTTTGCTGTTGTATAACATTGTTGTATTGTAACTTGTATATTAACTTATAACGTTGCGCTGCTGACATGGCTTCCGCCATTTGCAGCGCTTTATAAATATATTATTATTATTATTATTATTAATGGTCGTCACTCGCATAAATGATGGGTAACCACGCAAGACTGTGAATCTGTCGCCACTGAACAAGTTCTGTAAACGGGAAACCTTCGTTACTGAGTCGCCATTCCATCTTGTAAGACGTATCCCACAGAACACATAGAAAATTGTCATTGATGCATGGAATGACTATCACAGTGTCCCCTGCGGTAGTCAGATCGTCACCTTATAACATTTATAACACCATTTATAGGGCATTGGTGTTACACTAGAGCCCTCCAAGGTTTTCTCTCATCAGGAGATGGGTACAATCGTCGATTTGATGCAGTCCTGTCAGAGTTTGATCGAAAGGAAGGATGTTTCGATAATACAATTAATACATTATGACTTTGACATATAACAGCATTGGTGGCGCACCATATATGTACTTACTTGTGTCAGACAGGATTGGATAATGTTAAATCCAGACAATTTTCAATTTTCAGGAAGAAACGTTGATTTTGCTCGTTTCCGAGTATCTAAAACTACAATCGAGCCTCCCCCAACATATTTTAGATGCTACAAAAGATGTTCCTACACTTTCAAGAATGATTAATATTCGTAGTTGGTATGGTGTTGTGAATCAAGTATTTAATTATGTTCCTCTTAGGGATATCATGTCTTCATCCAAGCCTTTCCTTAATCCTCGATATCACTTTTCATGGTCAGTTGTACTGGATGAAACCTTCTTAGCATCGAATAAAGTGATCATCAATACTATCCTACTATGGGCTGAAATATTCGATATGAAAAACTGCCCTGCCTTCTCCCAGAATGGTCACAGCGGGGCATTAAATACTTTTGAAGTTTGAATACATAAGCAAGAACATTGCTTATGTTCTTTCAAAACACCCGACTGTTGCACAGGTGGTTGGCCGGTAATTTTAGCGGGCTTCTGATTTCTGTCGTCGAATGAACAAGGATATGCAGCAATTGAGGGGCAACCTTTAACTGTAGCACGGGTTTGGAATAGACCCGGTATTTCACCCAAGGGTGTGACAGTCTCATTGTTGATACCGACCATAAGCCATTAGTGAATATTTTTGGTGACAGAACTTTAAACGAAATCACAAACTCACGGCTCTTCCGTACCCAACGGACACAGTTCCCTTTGTACTTTGAAATTCGGCCCATACCAGGCAAGTCTAACAAGGCTAACGATGCAGACTCTCGTCACCTACAAAATGTTCAGAAGACTGCTATCCAGTGTGACGTCGAGAAGCTAGATGCTATCATACTTCAATGAACCGTCTTCTTAAACTCTTTAAATGTGGGTTTAAGGATCATGCTTTTGATGATTGTACACTTACCCAATTGTGGCCCATCCGAGACACCTTTTATGTACAGGATGTAGTGATCTTTTATGAAGATAGGATATCTCCTCAATGGTGGTCTACTGGACAGTATGTTGAAAGAGATCAGCAATATCCGGCATACTTGTGATCTGTGCATTCGGAATACGCCATCACAGCCCACAACACCACCTATCCCATCTCCCCCACCATCAACAGACTTTGAGACTATATTTGTTACCTTTTTCGACTACGGTAGCCGTCACTACTTAGTCATTGAAGACCGCCTCTCTGGTTCGGTGAAAGTACTTGCATCCAAATTTGGTAGTGATCTGGCTGGCGAAATTGTTTTCGGTCATCCTCTGCGTGATGCATTCACATATTTTGTGAATCGACTCCAGAAGTACTCCAATCTACAAATTCGCCCACATTAGTGCCAAGCATAGACCGCTATGGAAGATACATTTCGCACTAGAATAGTTCGCACAACTGAAGTCTTAAAGGAACATTCATGCCCGGCCATTCTGTCAATTGGCGATAATGTTTTTCTACAGAATAAATTCGTATCAGCCCAGGGAAATGGGATCGGTCAGGTAATGTAATTATGGAATTATGAATTATCTCGTGAATTATCCGACTGGGGAGATGTATCTTAATAGGAATTTTGATATTATACTCCATAATAAAATTATGACATTTATATGCTATACAATTTATTTTATTTTCTCTTTGCATTCATTCTCTGCGTCTTGTATTATTGTATTATTGCAGTGTTTATATAAACATCAAAGAATATTTTAGATTTATGGGTTCTTTCGACATTTTTTTCATATATATGGAACCTACCTAAATTTATGTCACGTAAAATAATTTTTTAACCTCTTCTCTCTTTCTTCAATTCTCTACCAAAAGCACTTTTGATTCAATATGATGTTTTACACTACTTCATTTATATTTATCATTTATTTTCACTTTATCAGTAATTATATATAAGTTACCAACAATAAATATAACTGAACCATTGCAAAATTTCAATATTCCACAATACATTTCATATTGTTCAAACTTATAATAAATACAGAAAGCATGCAAATAACATAAGAGTATAAAGAAACTATGTACGTTGACACTGGATAACTTTTTATGAATAATTTAAAATATGTTGATTTTTATCAAAAAATACTATATTACTGATCAAAAAGAAGATTTAATGCTCGTAGCTACATCATACCCCCTTTACCACGAATCGTCGTATTTCTACAACATCTGCTTCCTTACTTTAATCGTTCATGACGTCATATTAGCTATTGGTTGTGTATTTTGTTATGAAATTATCTATTAATGTACAGTTATTTTTAGAAACTGTTTTCTTTGTTATGATTTTTAAATTTGGAACTTGACATAAAAATTATAACTACATCATAATAATAGATTTAAGTATGTTATTGTGGGCATTATGAAGTTTTATAATTAATATAATAAAAATAAATTAGTCCGATATTTAAAACTTCAATTATATATATATTTCGGATAACTTCCTTGAACACTATAAAATTATAAATTATAAAACTATTAATTATAAATTTTATAGTGTTCAAGGAAGTTATCCAATATATATATAATTAATGTTTTTAAATATCGGACTTATTTATTTTTTATTATATTAATATATTTGTTAAATAATGTTTATCTTTTTGGAAATAATAATTTTTATAATCCCCGGTTAAGTTGAAATCCGGAGTAGTTAGCGTCCTTGACATCTGCTTCATTTGGTTTTACATGTTTATACTCTTTATTATTTTAAGACTCTTTATTAAATATTTATTATATTTATTTCAAATAAATAATGTACAACTAAATAATAATATGCACATTATTTACATTTTATATTAGACAGTATATTATATTTATATAATTTTCTGGAACATTTTAATATTGCTATTGTAACTTTTTTACTAAGTTGACCCTGGTTGTTTATTAACATAAATTTTATTTACTTTGAAAAATAATAAACCGGTTGCATTTACTGTTAGCATTGTTTTCCTTGTAAAATAAAATTTATTAAAGGATCAGCTTCATGCAAAAATCAGCTAACTATAATATTATGACATTGTTTTTTAAATAACATCTGAATTCTGAAGTGTATAGCTTAGTTAATAAATTAGTAGTTTTTTAGATCAAAATTGTATGTTACCTATTTAATAAAAATAAACAATTATAATCTTAGGAATATAAGTTTGCCATTGTAAAGAATAACACATAGCTATTTATTACTATTTTCCCAACAGATATCAGTTTATAGAAGTTATAGGTGTTAGCAATCCAGCAACCAGATTAATAACTCTAATGTTAGAAGACTGGCAACTTTTAAAATTAGTATATATATAATACAAACTATTTTTTAAAAGTATTTATATATATATGTATATAAATAGAATATAATTTAAATATTTTAGTATAGTATGTATATTTTTATTATTAGTAAAATTTTTTTTTATAAATATGGAAGCAGTTAGCAATCCGGCCACTGGAAAATATAATAACCTGATAAATATAATAATACATAATTTTTTTAAATATTTAACATGGATGAAACAATGATAAATATAATAATTATATTACACATATTACATGAATGAATTAATGATAAATATAATAATAATATTTATCATGTATCACATATAAATTACATATATTTATCATTATTATTTTTTAACTAATAATAAAAATATACTTACTATACTAAAATATTCAAAGTATATTCTATTTATATACGTATATTATTAATATATATGCATAATAATAATAAAAAATAGTTTGTATTATATATATACAAATTTTAATAATATAATAATAATAGCCACTGCCAGGGCTTAGCCAGGATTCATCAAGGAGGATTTACCCTTCGCTAGTAATTTTCTGACAACTTATTTTTTTAATAAACTGAATTTTTACAATAATAAATTACAGTGTATTGACACATTTGTAACCCAATAAAAACAAAAGTATATATATACAATAGACATCTGTGATATAGCCCTACAAATATATAGTGGTCATATTGCATTAATAATAATAGTGAGTCTTTGAAATTCTGAGTGCAAATGATGATATCTGCTATACAGGGTAATTCCAAATGCTATTGTAGAATTTCAGTCCTTACTAATAAACAGACAAATAAATTCTTATATTGGTATATTATTTACTTGGCAATAATAAAACAACACATGCATATAAACATTATGTAGTTAATTTAAAAAACTGAATGATTTCGGAAATATCTGAAAATATCTCAAATGTCTTGAAATATCTCAAATTTCCGAAAAATAGGATTTTGGAGAGGGGAGCCCGGGCTCCCAGTGCTCCCTTCTGACTATGCCCCTGACTGCTTAATGTAAGATATATTAATTATAAACATTCGATATTTTATTTAAACACATGTTAAAGAGTGTTTAACTTTAAGGTTTATAAACATAATGTCAAATGATAGAATAATTTATTTGTTATATGTTTTAGCAGAAAGCTAATTGGAATTTTCATTAAGTCACTGTTGAAGCAGAATAACCAATACTTTACGAATTCTTCAAGAAAGACCAATTAGTTCAGGCATTTATTTAAAATGTTCCCTACTTTTAATGTTTGGTCTACTTAAACGTCTCAATTTAATTAGAAAAAAATAAAAACAAAAAACACAAAAAGTCCTAATGTAAATTACACTTTTTATTTTTTTTATCTCAATTAAATTTCTTTATGATAATAAATAATTTTTTAGATTATTTCGTAACAATACATGATTTGTGTTCCACACATAATTAAATAAAAAATAACTAAACAAAAGATAAAATACTGTATAACTATACGATTAACGAATAGACGTACAAATAAAAACAATCAATAGTAAACCAAAACATATTCTATACTTTTAAAATAAAACTGTATTATGATGGAATAATTTGAATTAATTAAATTAAATTAAAAAGTGGCTTGACATTTTTTATATTGAATTCACAATGAATTAATTTGTACTTTTTAAATAAAATTATATATTTAATAATCTTCATTTGTAATGTAACTCTATATACAAGTTAAAAGAGAATAGGTGGATAACTGCTAAAGAGAAAAACTGTTTAGCCACCAAAAGGTACGACATTCACTACCACCTGGAAAAACACAACCCCGATTATATCTGTATGAAACCGGAAAACATATAAAAGAGGTTATAGTACACAAATATAAATATAGTACATATAGTACGGTTATAGAGTATAGAGCTATAGTACATAAAACATACATATAGAATAGTCTAAATAGATTTTGCTGTATGGTCTCCGGACATCTATTTCTTTTGTCTTTTCTTTATTAATATTTTTGCTTTTTTCTATCCAAAATTTTGTTAAAAATTCATTTCTTTCTTGAAATTTAAGTATTTCAACAATTTCTCATTCTTCGTTGTATTTCTTATTAAAATATTTAATATTTTTTGTTGGACAATGGTATATTTAAGATACTTTTTACATTGCATTCATAACATTCTTTAATTTTCATTACCTTATTATATATATGTCAAAATCTAAATGTACAAAAAATATAGTCACTTTATTGTTTTTTAATAAGTTTAAACTTTTTATATTTTTTCAACTTTTGTAAAATTTCAAGTTATCTTAATTTTTTTTTTATTATCTGAAGTATTATAAATAATCTTTTTAATATGTTTCTGATAATGTTTCTTGTACTTTTACTACATTTATATTGAATATTTTCATATATTCTTTACAGACTATAATCAATATAGGCTATGCATGTTCTTAATTATATTATCTTCTTCAATAAAATTTATCACTTTCATATTTTATATTTATTGAATACAGTAAATTAGTTTTACATATATCATCATATTATTATGAAACATATCCCCATTATGTATATGCACATTACTAATTTTTTTATCTCCATACTAATTAATTTGCCAATCCAAAGATTAATAGTATTTGCACTTCAAAAAATCACATTGAAAATTTTTTGAATGCAGAGATATGTAATTATTTACGTTTAAGAGCATCATTTCTGCGTTGCAAGAAATGACCACAACCATAAAGAAAAATCAGAGAAAACGTTGGGTACAGCATGCATAATAAAGAAAATTAAATGAGTCTGTGACTAAATTAAATTTTATGTACAGCATACATAATAAAGAAGATCGAATAAGTCTGTATAGAAATAGCCATATTTATGACGGTTGTAACCTATACCTAGAGCCCGTACATTCCCAAAGTATAGCTTAGACAATTGCAATATCCGAAAATTTTTATTTAATAATTGCTTAATTCTAATAAAATGGCTGAAAGTTAAGTAAATCAGTTAGTATCTGAGCTGCCGTAGTAAAAAGACTTTATATAGTCCCGAGTGACGTAGGCAGCTTAGTTACTAACTATGATGTATTATTAGTTTATCTTATTTCATGAAAGAAAGTGACACTGGCTGACACACCCAAATATCAAGTTAAAATTTTCTATTAAATTAGAAAAAGCAGATGAATGTGAATGAATTTAATTACACGTTTATTATAATATATAATATTTATTAAATATTATAATTAATACAATAGGTTCAACTATACAATATTACGATATAGACTTCTTTTGTGCCATAAGACCTTTACGATATGTTTATATGGGAGAATGGCGTACTAAGAACAAACTCAAAATTAAGGAAAACAAACTAGCAATGTTTTTGTATTATTAAAGTGCTCATGGTTTGGAA
Organism: Coelogynopora nodosa; assembly: GCA_034780555.1. Classification (NCBI taxonomy): domain Eukaryota; kingdom Metazoa; phylum Platyhelminthes; order Proseriata; family Coelogynoporidae; genus Coelogynopora; species Coelogynopora nodosa. Next base: position 19,892 of record JAUZND010016318.1, on the reverse strand, counting down.
ATAATGTTTGCTTTGAAGATTTTTTAGTAAATCAATTGATTCTTCTAAACGGCAGCTGTTAACGACGGTGTGTATTAGCCAATAGGCATAGAGTTATGGACTACCAATTATTGGTCCGCAACTTAGCAGTTTACTCCAATGGCTTTTGTACTTTGATATTACGTTATTTAACTAAGCATTTAAAGAGATTGAACAAACAAATCTTCTTTTGAATACAGATGTGTAAGAAAAGGTTTTCTTAAAAATATATTATTCGGAATCATCGTTCACACAGTTTGAATTGTTCCTGGTAAGTAGAAAATGATTTAGAAAATTGTGGTGTTCATTTTATTCACTATTATTGTTCACATTTAATACCATTTTTATAAACCTTCAAATTAGCAGTGGTAAATGTTATGTGAGTAACTACGTTCTTATTGAAATCAATGTTTAATATTAATGTATTTCGAAGCTATATTTCTTGTAACAGAAAACAAAAACAAGAAATCAAAAAAAGTGTATAACAAAAGAAGAGTATTTTCATAAAACGTTAATAACTTGTTCATTTAACAAAAAAATTAAGTTATAAAAAGACATACATACCGTTATACATTAATTAAAATCAAGACGAAATGTGTCGATCTTCTTATGATTACTATTTGTTTTTCGTGCAATCATATACATAGCTTTTATGAGTATGAGGTATTAAATAATGTATTGTTACGTTCAATTCATAACGTTGTACAGTGAATATATGATAAAAAATGGTGTGAATATATCATCATAAAGTATTAACCATAGAAATAGAAACATAAACCGTAAATTAAAAACGTTTTGGAGAATTAAAAATATTTATTATTTGGTGCGACTAGTGATGTTAGTTTAATGTTACTACATACAATTATCACCTTTACAAGTAAATCTCATTTGTGGTGAAAAATGTATTACTTTTTAAAATAAATATTAGAACTTAACATAATATATTAATATCTCTTTTATGTCAAGTAATCTATCTTTTAAGTCCTTTTACAAGTTGAATTTTAATGCTATGTTGTTTTAGTCAGTCAGTTAAGAAATAGTAAAGTTATTTTCTACTCAATGTGTGTTAAACATTAATGTTTTAATTTATAAGATATAATGTTTTATGATCGTTTACAGTTTGTATTAATTTGGCATGCAAATGTAATTTTTTCTGATAACAAAACATAATTTATAGTATACATGTAATAGAAAAAGAGGATTTAAGGTTTGGGGCGAGGACGGCAAAAGGAAATCCTTAAACCCGCCTTTTCAACCTGTACATGTACTTTAGTTAGTACTATTTTTCTTGACACACTATATGTGACAATATATTGCTGTCTCTTAAGCATCCCGATGAAATACGATATATATAAGATTCTGCTGTAATAAAAAATCTGAATTGAGTACCCCTTTGAAAATCCTAACATTTACTTCATATATATATACTTCCACTGTCTTGTGAGATTACCACATGATACTTTAAAATTGGGATTCTTACGGAATATTTTTCAAGCAAGTATCCCAATTATTTTCTGAAGTTTCAGGGAATAATTCGTTTTGTTTCTACAGAGAATATCGAATATTATAGTCACCTAATCGGCACTTGATGACTAATCCCAAATTTACTTTTGCTCTATATCGCAGAATTCTCGCATCAAGATTTCCTATTAAAATATTTTAGAGTGCTCGATAAATTAAAATTTAAAAAAAAAAATTAAAGAAAATTAAAATCCAAATAAATAAATATTACTTTCGAGATCTATAGATAAATAAATAAAAGCGATGTGACATTACGGAGGCCTGTTTTTTTTATTGTTGTCAGATTCGTCCTTCAGATTTTTCATTTATATTTTGTTTTTGTATTATGGCAAATAGTATACAATAGTATAATATATGTATATTCAATGATACATTCTATACAGAAATGTGATTTATTCAGTTTGTTTACATTTTAAACATAGTAACTTATAAGAAGGATTGCTTTGAAGAAGATGATTATTATCACTATTTTGACAAATAATACTTCCGTATTAATAAATAACAACTTAAAAAACGTAGCCTATTAATATGCATTTGCTAAATTGATCATCATTGGGAGCTAAGTTTTGTAATGAAGATACGGTTATAAAATGATTTAAAATTCGATATCCTTTAAGTGTTGGTAATTTCTATTTAATTCCAGTTAAATTGAAAACTAAGCTACAAACAATTTTTTCAGCTGTTCACAGACACAGTTGGAACATTTCAAACTATAATTATAGCGCATAAGCGGGCTATTAAATCAATCCGTGTTTTGAATCAAAATGTAATATTTTATCTCGTTTAAAAATATAATTTTGAGTTAGGTTTTCATCCCTAACCAATGTATAAATAAAATCCATATTTTATATTTTGATGTGCATTTATTAAACAATTAGGTAGCTTTTATACCTTTTTTAAATATTCGTTTTTTATTTATTACGTAAAAGAAGAAATATTTTCAGTATTATTTAAAATTAACTGATATTTACTCGTTAATAATTTTTAGAACTATTACCTATAATCAATCTAACTAAAAGAATTAAAAATTATAAGAAAATATTTCAGTCCTAGTTTTATAAATCGATTTCCATAATATAAATATGAAACATATTATTTTTCTATAATTTATCGGTTACCTCTTTGATTCAAACTAATAAATGCATAAGTAAAACATATTAAATTAACATTGATCTTGTTATTGAATGTAAAAATAACTATTTTATTATACTTTTACGAAACAAATATATTATAAAAGTCGATTTTTTGAAAATTCTATATTTCCTATAATATATACTGAAATGACCCGCGCTTTTGTAAATGTTTAAACAATATACATTCTATGTTATATTTAAAATCACTGTTTGATTTAAGTATAGCATTTGTGTAATAAAATAAAAACTTTATGAAATATTATATAATTCATCACTTGTTAAATCTCCAATTTTTCCGGTATACATTTCTACTTTATTATTTTTGTGAATTAATGGAACAGCATATGGAACAAACATTTAATTGATCAGTGAATCGAGCTATTAATTGGAGAACCAACTACACATTTATAATTTGCAATTTATTAAAAAAAACGAATAACGAATAAAGCGTTTTTAATAATATAGTTAATTATAATATTAATAGTATGTAAGTGTTGCATCAGCACAATACGCTATTTGGATTAAATTGACGGGGAGTTCAACCCAACCTTTCCTAATTGCATAAAATCAATTTTAATTTTCGCGCCAAAAATGTTGAATTATTTTCCAGTTAATCAGATATAGGCGTTATTGGTCGATATGGGCAATATTGATTGTAGCGAAGAGTACTGGTCAATATATAGAACTTTGAAAGTATATACCTATAGTACACATATTGTATCTTAATATGTATTGGGAACTGCACATCATTTACTTAATCGGAATTATTGTTTAAATTAACCTTATCGGTCATTATAGGACTGTAAAATACTGTATTAGGAAAAATAAATGATTGTTGTTTACTACAAATAGAATATTTTTTGATAATTTTCTTTTGATTACAGTCCTATTTTCTATGCTTGACTTATTAGGATTTCCCGTTGAAATCCAGTGCAATATAAATAAGAAAATACATTAAATATTGATTACTACTAATAGCATAATACATTTGATAAATTTCTAACATATGTATTGAAACTCGGCCACCTTGAATTAGTCGAAAACGATCTAGACCTTGTCTAGACCGTAATTATATATATTATTTGATTTAAATATATATATATTTTTTATGATATTTTATCAGAGGAATAAATTCACATTTAATTAAAAGTGCATGAAATAAAAGGAATCAGCGTGTTTATTTTATAGAATAAATTATAAGTTTTCATTGAAACAGAAAGAATGGATTTACATTTCAATATCATATTTTTTTACTGAGTTAAGTTAAAGAATATATTATTTTATCTACTGTAGAATTAGAAGGTGATGCTGATAATATTCTTTTCTTAGTTTCGTAAACATTTTAATATCATTGATTTATTATTAAGGTTAAGATAAAACTTATTATATTCTCCGACATAGTGCTAAATTGTTTTATTTATGATTTTTAATTTAAGCTAAACTTATTACAAGAGAAAAAAGTGTTTCTAAAATACATACGCAATTTGACTATGTGTAAAGTTAGAGGAAAATATTCTAAGAATCCTTGACTATCTGAATGATGTAATTCTACAAATGTAATCAATTATTGTAATCGAGTGTAACACCTTAGTTGAAATCAATATAAAGTAGTGACAAGAAACAGTCACAGGATTATTCCATGCGTAAGGGCTTCTAAGTCTTACCAAATATAATTTTCAGATTTGCATAACATATTCTACTCATGTATTATATGATAAGATTCAAGAAATATTGCTCAAAGTTATTAATATTTAATAAATATTTTATTTTAACATTAGGTAAGGTACATCTTTCTTTATTATATTTATTTACTAATCTAACTGTTTATAAACGTTACTTTAGCAAGTAAATACCATAATTATCTAGCTATCATATCTATAAATAATATATAATAGAAATCCTATATCCGTGGCCACATTAAATCTTGGTAGTTTCGAGTAGGACGCAGCCTTTTATACATTCGTATACTTTCAAGAAATAACCGTTATAGAATAGCTTGAAGAAGTTTTATGAAAAAGAAAATGAGCAGATATTATTGAAAATGTGTGGGTTCGATGGAGAAAGACAACTAACGATAGGTCATACAAAAATAGAACTAGAAAACTTAGAAAATCATAGTGTTTACGGTAACTAACTTTCTTTTAAAAAGTGAAACGATCGTTATCGTAATAGTCTAATGGTCATTTCAATACCTTATTATATAGAGAAAAACAAAAAGACTGAAAAATGTATGCTTCTTAAATGCTTCTTTCATGTGCATTTCGTGAGAAGAAAATTACCTAATCCACTCAGAGCAGTCAACTAGTAGTTGGTGAACATATATTTTGGATCTCCCTAATGGACGGTGAAGAATGAGTGGGGCAAAAAGGCAATAATAATAAAATTATATATATATATATATATATATGTATGTATATATTTACAAACTTAAGATTTTAATAGAATTTAAAAATAGTTTTTTTTTTATTAATTTTCGAAATTTGAATTCGCTACAATAAAAATAATAGTAATTAGTAAAAATAATAGTAATTAGTAAAAATATATTTCAACACATTGTTATAATGTTTTACTATAATGCAGCTATATTTTGTGGATCATTGGTATGATTTATTAAAGATTATAAAAATGAGCCATTTGTGAAATGTAGCAAATTAAAAAAAGTTGTAATTAAGGTGTAAGATATAGAAAAAAGTGATTTTTTAAATCTATAATAAAAAAAGTGAACGACAATTTTTCAAAGTTATAGTGACACATTTTCTAAAGTAGTTTTATTTGCAGTGTTTATTATAGGCAAATAAAAATTTAACTATAGTTGAAAAAATTATAGTAAGCCATTATTTTTATTTTGGTTAATGTTACCCATCATTTTTATTGTTTTTTTAATCAATCGAATTTATTATTTCAATACAAATATTTAAATAAATTTTTTTTTTAATTATTTTTAATACATATATGGTATGTTTAAAATAAATTGAAAACTTCAAGCATCAATTTGACATATGGATATATCTCACAAAAAATAGAAACATTCAATTACATGCGCTATTTTTAATAATTTTCATGTTGAGAAAAAATTGCAATAATAGCATACATGTATGGAAATTAACATTATGAATGAATTATAAATATCTTTATTTTCTGATGCCACCGTTTTGGTACATCCCGTGCTATTATAACAAACGAGATTGTTATAAATGATATAAAAATATTTTTACAATAACCTACGTGCGTTTTATATGTAAATTGATGTACTTTTAATGTAATAGTTTTAATAATTGCAAAAAAAGTTTTTTTATCATTTAAAGACCGTTAGTGTGGAATTAACTAAATCGATGTTATTTATCATGTAAAGACCGTTAGTGTGGCATTAACTAAATCGTGCAAATTATCTTTAAAAAAATGCTGACTATATGAAATTCGAAATTTAAAATAGATAATTTTAAACGAGGGATTTTAAACAAAGTTACGATGGAAAGATAAGCGATATCTAATGATAGATTGTATTATTAGGCAATACTATGCTTCTGTAAAATGAACAAATTGAAAAATTGAATTTTTTGTATATAAGAACAAAATATAATTTTGAAGAAAATATTAAAAATTAATTAACAAAATAGTTTAACAAATAGTTGCAATATGATATTTGTATTTTTTATGTACATTGCGTAGTAAATTCTCTTTGAGAATGGAATAAATATTTCACATCGTAGCATCAATCTTATATAATATTAATATTATTATTGGCTGGTTTTACGATAACTACATAAAGGATGAGCAATGTGGATGACATATGTTTGCAGCACAACATGTAAAGTCCACCAGATGTCACTATAAATGTCAATTTTAAGATAAAATACGCATTAATTATTTTTTAAAGTAAATATCCTTATTTTATAACATTAAATGAACATTAATCTTCATTTCAAATAATTTAGTCTGAATTGTTCAAATTTAAACCACAATCATTTATTTATTAAAATATAAAAAAAGAGTACCTTACATTATATTATGTTTAGTGCTCAGAATTTATTTCATAACACATATAGCATATTGTGTTTAAATACAATTGAGTAAAAAGCTTATTTTTGTATACTTTTGTGTGTAAAAAATTTGCTTTCTAAAATAGAATCCTTTACAACTGGTATTTTTAAATCAATATTTTTTTTAATAATCTTCTGATTGTTATAGTATTCTAAAAATTACGTTTTAAATGAGGCTTTCTTTTAGAAATTAAAAATTTATTTGTCCCTAATATTCTATAAATTGTATTTTGATAGATACTAGTCTTTTAATTTTTTTAATACTTTTTCAAATTAATTTCACACATTTTTAATAATTGCACATTTTTCTTATTGATTACACATTAATACATATTTTATTTTTAATATTAATTTAACATTAAATAATTTCTTTTCAACTTTAGACATTGTTTAGTTATTAATTACGTCTATATATGAGAATATATATAGCAGTAAGCATTGATTATCGACGTTAAAAATTTTAATTTGATTAATGTTATACAATAATTTTGAAGAATTTTATTATTTTTAGTATGTAATTTAGTATATAAATTTTAGTATATTTTTAGTATAAATATATTTTACTTCATGGATAAATGATTTTTTAATGTTTTTGCCACTTTTATTGTATTGATTTTGTCAATCTCATAATATTTTGTTTTTACAAATAGTAATTGTACAATTTCAAAAAATTGTACACGCTTAAAAAAGCAGAACCCCTATCATTTTGTAAAAATGAAACAAACAAATACACTAAACAAGTATAATTAATTTAACTATTTTGAATTAGCATCAATCAGACAAATACAGTAAACATTCATTAACATTTAAATATTTCCTTTACATATTCTTTATTTCCGTATTGCTAATAACGTCATTAACACAATACGAATAGTGTTATTTAACATATTTTTTGAATGAAAAAACTATTTATTTATTGTAAAATATGAAGTAACTATATGTATATAACTATAATATATATATATATATATAATAAGTATATATATATATAACTATAACTATAAGTCAATTGTCAATGACGACATTATGACCTGGTGAAAAAATATATTTATATATAATGCTAAAATTTTCAAAACTATAGGCTACTTTTATAGAAATTTCGTATTATTTCCAAGAAAAATCATATTCTAATTTTTTTGGATTTTCTAATGATTTTTATTACAATCATTAATTTTAGGATTGCGTTTAAAGCATTCAAAGTTTGTATTCAATGTATACTGAAGACTTATATAGAAGCATAGTCACGATTTTGTTATAGTGATTAAAATGTAACACTATATGTTTTCTACGTCAACTATAAATAATTCCACTGTACGGATTTGTTAATAATTTAATAGCCTAATACTAACTACATAGGGAAATTACTTCTACTGTTAGTTTCAAAAATGTTTAACAAACAAGTAACATGTTTTTAATAAACTATAACATCGTATACTGAACGTTAGTGTATTGTATTACTCACGTTTAATTTTAGATTTGCATATGAAAATAACCTCTATCTTGTGATTATTAGTTTTTGGTGACGGTTGACAATTAAGTAGTAAATTTTTATTTTTTGTTTGACTTACATCTAAATACAAAACTTTTATTCATAACGTGCATGTTATTCCTAGAACAAATATTATTTATAACTTATTGATTTGTTACTTACAATTACGGAGAAACAATAGATAAACTTATGATTTTAAAGTAAATTGAAGAACAAGGTGTTGCATAACAAGGTACCATCGATGAAATCTTTTTAAAAATGACTTTATTACTTATATTATTGATTCTCTATAGGGTTGCCATAAAAAGGTGCTTAAAAGATGCCCAAAAGGTGCATTAAAAGGTAAGCCAATGTGCTTTTATTTTATAATTTGATAAAACAACTTTAAATGTATGTCAATTCTTTAGTAAATGTTCTTTCTCTATGGCAGAATAGTTTCTTCAGTTTACACTTCATAAGACTTTAGAATATATTTAGAAAAACATGTAAATACCTAGCGTAACCTAAATTATAACAAAAAATCAACATTATAAAATACAATTTCGTTGGTTTTACGGCAGAGAGGGTATTCACTGATTTGTGACGGAAAGATTTTGCGAACCCTGTATATTTTACTTATATATTATTTATCTATTGAAAATAAACTGAAATGTTAAAGTAAATCACAAGGGATTTAATCATTTAAATCAACAAGCTAGTAACATAAATTGTTTAATGATCTTGAAATTGGCCTTTTACATTAAAATAGCAGAATACCTTGAATTTTGATATATTGTTTTGTTCGTAATAAATAACATGCAGACCTGGATAAACCTATAAATTATGTGCGGAAATAATGAACTTAAACAAATTAATTATAATGAATAATATATATTTCAATAATTAATCTTTTATTCCAAATAATCAGATAACAATTTCAACTTCATATTTTAAAAACATTGTCAAAAAATTAAGAAAACCCGAAATACACAGAATGCGTTTCTTCATAGCATTTTTTATGATTAACTTTTTTTTAAAATTTTGTTGAATTTGTTGGATTTTGGTGATCTTTTCAATTAGTGGTAAAGATAGCGATTCATGAGATATAGTGATATTTTTTAACAAAATATTATTGAAAATAGTTTTTTGGGCAACATTGCAACAAATTGAATTAATAGTGTTTAAATATGTTATTGTTTTATTTAAAATAATTAGTGAAAGCATTTATATTAGAACATTTTTTAGAATGACCAGGTCGATATATATTTAGAAATAGTTTGTTAATTGGTTAAATTAATTTTTACTTAGTTGTTGCATTATTTATAATGCTGAAAAATAAATTTTATATCTAGTTTTCTACAGTATATTCATTATCTTTATGAATTTTATTTCACTCTAAATTTATAATTTTGAAGATCGTGAATGTATAAGATTTTTACTTATATATAAATTGTTTTCCTATATTAAATATATCAATTATAATTCAGTTTTAACATTCATGTCGTTAAATGTTTTTAATTAGAAAAATACTAGATAAAAGCGTGTAAAGAGCTAGTTAAGTGATTATGTTTTAGAAATATGTATACATCGGACGATTAGGAGCAATTCATTTCCCTTAATTAATTTATATAGTTAGGTTATTCGTTTCTATCATTATAAACAAGTGTGAAAAATAGGAAATTTGTATATTGTAAGTATAAATACTAGTAGAAAAAATTAAGACCAATAATTGAAATACAGTATACTAAATTGTTTTTCTGTGTTTTTATCGTAGAAAATATTGATTTAATAAATTAATTAAAAGTTTCTGATAATCTCTCTTAGGGCAAATGTCGTAAAATCGATTATATCACGTTAATATAAAGAATTTTTTGACAAATTATATCTTCATGTAGTTAGAAGAACAGCATCTAAATATTTTAAATGTTTTGTTTTTTGTATTTGTACTGCGTCAAAAATAGATACAATAAGCGACAAATTATCGTATGCTAAAGTAAGCATCAAAAGAAATGTATACTTAAATATTTTTTATGTTTGTATAATCAATAAAAATTAATTTAAATCCAACAACAGCAGATGTGTCTCACTGAAGATTAAGAAAGATTAATTAAATATAGATTGACATAGATTTTGTAGCATTACATCTATAAATGCATATTCGATAACGAAAAGGTAAAAATACTTGATTGATCAAATAGAAGGAATATTACATTTGCTTGAGGCTGAGTAAACTCAATTTATTTGAGAGTGCTAAGTAGTATTAAATAAAAAGTTGTCTTGACATTGTCTGAAAATGACACAATATTAAATATTTATATACATTGTGAGGCGATTTTGTCATGTAAAAATTAATTAATCAAAACGGTGTTTAGAGATTAATAGAAGGCTGGTGACGTCTCTCACATTTTTATTGTTCCAGGAATTGGATTCGAAGTCATTGATAAAAAACCTTCATTTAATTTTTTTATCTACAATGAATGTTAAATGTACTTATTATAAACTTTTTTTTTCACCAGACCAAATTCGAATTCTACTTTGAATTTTTGTAGATAATATCTAAGCAATTTCTTTATTTTTGTATTATTTTTCAGTAGATGGCGGAATATTAGTGCAACGAGGTATGACTCCAAAAGGAGTTTGAAATAAACAATCATAAGTGCAGTTCGAATCAAAATGGTTATACACTATAACCAAAATTATCCGTTTTTAAACACTTTATTTTATTTCTCTACCCTTCTTATCTACATTAATTTCTAATCAATGCAAACAAATAAAAATTATAAGTAAAGATATAATTCTAAAAAACAGTTTTGAAAGTTTTTTTGACTGAAATGAGATCTATTTTTAGAAATCATTATTTTAATATTTAAAACATATTATCTCTAATTGAATAAATTAACTCTTATTAAAAATGCCGCAACAGTCAATGGCTAAAATTTTAGTCCTAAAGCATTAAATATGATATTTCACATATTCTAGCATTGGAACAGAAAAAAATTAGATATTCCTCAAAGGCTAATGGATTTCTCTCTGTATCTGTAGTAATACACAATTATTGTATAATTAGTGAAAATTGTTTCATTATAAACTGACAGATAGCCGTATGCATTATATATAAACTATCAATTACCCAAGTATTGGTTCTTTAATACACAAAATTTCATTAAAAAAATTTGTTAGCTTTTAGTGCAGTAATAAGTGAAGCTAAACAAAAATATAATATGATATAAGAAGCTACAAGACACATAATAATATATTATATAAGTTCTCATATAATATATATATATATATATATATAAGAATGTAATATGAAGCTACAAAAAAGAGACTTAAATAATAACGTAAAATATTTTATTTATATATAAAAAATAATTAAATTAGTTTTAATTAAGCATATTTTATTTAAATAAAATGTTAATGATAATATCTACAATATGACAAGTAATTCACATGTAAGTTAAGTTATGCCGCCAACACTATATAAACAGCATTTGTAATTGTTATGTTATAGAGGAGTGTAATAAAATTTACAATGTAGAACTGCGAGCATGTTTATGAGGATTGCAATGTAATTATTAAGTCGAAGCTGCGTCAGCAGCTGAGACTAATTACATTGCAGTCCGATTTAAACATGCTCACATATGCATTGTAATATGTTATATTAATTATTAGATTCTGACTATATTGATTATTAGATTATTAATAAAATATTAAAAATATTAAAAGTGACCGCAATGGGTCATTGCGGTCTTCTTTGCAATTAAATAAATTCTCGTACAATATCATCAAAACATATTACAATGCGGAAATATCGACTTTAAATCTTTTATTTTTTACATCTAAATAAAAAATCAAAGATGAAATTTATTAACCAATTCATAAAATGAAATTTTCATAGAAAGGTTATAACTTACCATTTGATTAATTTTGTAATTATAATTTGCAATATATTAATTTAAACAAATCTGAGTAATGCTTTATAAAACTATGTATAATATTATACATGACTATAGTGATGTCTGTGACAATATAGATCTGGATTTTTTGTATATATTTCACATAGATATTCAATGTATTCCTGAGTTGCGCGAGGCAAAATAAAGTATATGGCAGTTGCTCACAGCCTAAATAGGCATTCTGAAAAGCTATTTTTAACAATGAAAAGTTTAATATGAACACATTTTATTTCACATAATTAAAATCGTAGTAAAATATGAAGTTTATTTATACTATAGTTAAATAAAGTGATAATTTTATTAAAAGAAATACCAACGTGTATTAGTGGGTTAAGTTAGATTGTGTAAGGAATTCCATATCAATGGAAATTATGTTGCATACTCCACAACTTACATCAAAACTTGATTTCCCACCTGGAAGAGTTATAAAATATTAGTAAAGGTGAGGATCGATTTCAGAAAAGGGCCTCCTGTCAGCTACCACTTTCAACCAGAAATCGAACGAACTTTTCGTTTTTTGTTATGTTGACACAGCTTACTTCTTCAAACCTGTCATCATATTCGCAGTTACAAGAGGCAGGAAGATAGAAGAAGAAGAACGAGAGAGGAGAGGTCTATATATTTTACGTTACAAAAAAATAGTATCAGTCTTTTTAAGGACAGAAAAATTTCCAATGATGCACTCTCTCAATAACGTTTAAACTATAAATATAGTAAATATAACATAAATATATATGATTCTACCGCACCGTTATATATAAACATTTGAATACCAAGATTTGATTTAAAAGCAATTTAAAAAGCTATAAAATACTACAATAGTTATTCGAATAAAACTGGGGCTCCCTCATAGAAAAATAGTTAGTGAATAAGTAGCTGCCTAAACTTTACTTATTAAACTATCACTCAACAAAGGGATAGTTACTTATATGGCAGCGTACCTAACTATGTCTTACCTAGAATAATCTCACCGAAACGTGGTTAGAGTTCAAATAGTTACTTACCTAATTTAGTTAGTCCTACTTTTATTAACCTCATCAAAGCAATGTTAGTTACTTGGTTACTTCTATAGGTACTGAAAGTATACCCTTGCTGGAGGACATGGTTAATGATTTAGTAAACAACAAATCTATGAATAGACTTCTATTAAAACTTATATAAATACAGTTTTTGATTTATGAGTAACGCTTTTCATACTTTTCCACAATGTGGCGTGTTGCAGCTGATATGGACATGAATGGCATAATACGACATTTTAATAATCGTCTCAATCCTTTGGATGAACTAAGGGACGATGATTTTTTTTATCGTTATCGTTTCCCGAAAAATGTAGTTCGAAATCTAATTCGAATAATTCGCCCTACATTGGAAAGGAATACAAACCGGTAAATACACTTATATTTCAATTACTGTAATTTAAATTGAGTCTAAAAGTAAGCTACTTATAATGTATTTAGATAAAAAATAATCTAAAAAATAAATTTTGGGACACCAGTTATTGGAAGTTACAAAAGTAAATTCACAAATTCATACGTTTTTAAAATTTGTGCTTAATAATGCTTACAATTGAGAATATATTATTGAATATACTTAATAGTTAATAATCATTTCAGAAAAATAAAATATTAATTATAGAAATATTTTTTTATAATGAATGTAAAAATTAAAAGCCTAATATTTAGAAATTATTAAACATTTTAAAACACAAAGTAAAGATTTTGTTTAATTATACTCTAATTTATTATATATATTCTGTGCCTAACTTATTGCTAAGTTAGTTCTGTCGAAGAATTAATTTGTGGTGAATTACACTATTTAAGAGTAATTTTTAATATTTTTGTTACCTACATTCATATAAATTGATCCCAATATATACAAATGCATCTAAAATAGGTCCATTTGATATATTTTTTCTATTATATAGTTCAGTTTTTTCCTACCTGTATTATAAGAGCTCCTCTTTCACTGAATATTTTAAGTATACTTTATATTAGAATACACTCAAAGCTAGTTGATGTTTACTTTACATCGTGTCTTGTATGTTTGCTATTTGACAGTTACTGGTTATAATCGGTTCAGAATCGTGCTGATTGTTGTTATACCTCCATTTTAGCGCTATAAAAATATATAATTCTTATTCTTCTTATTATTATATTCAATATATAACAAATATAATGGTAATACTACAAATGCATGTAGTTAATCATTAGTACACATATTGACCTGTTACCTATTCTAAATTACTACCGTAGATAAAACATTTTATACAATGTCAATAGCTATTCAGTGCATAAATGCATTTTCTCAATGTTAATGCATTATTAAATCAGAAATGTTCAATAAAAATGATTATTGATTTCTGAATGAAATGCGAAAGAACATAATATCGAAGAAATGTGTACGTTTTACATAGTTAATAAATTGATGGTTATTTCGTATTGAATATAAGTTTATTAATTCTAGCCAGGCAACTATAAGCAACTAGGCAACTAGGCAACCAAATTCTAGTCCATTTGGCAACTTTGCCACCATGCATAAAGCTAGACTATAGGATAATATTATATGGAATTTATTCAGAATATTTTGACCTCTTCTAATATTTTTTACTAAATTTGTATCATTTATCGTAAATATTTATACTGAATTATACGTCTTCCTACGACGACATAATTATTGGAGAACCTGATTATGGCGAAATTAATAAAATGTAACCTCATAACGTTAGCGATATTAATCGACGTTTTTTCCATTCCATTCCATTCCATTCCATTCTTTTCCATTCTTATTATTTTTTCTTAGTTTTGTAATCCATTTTTACTTTTGTTTGTTTCTGGTTGTTTCTGAATACTTATAATTTTCAAGTTCATATCAAAAAGAAAAATATTATACCCAACTACAGAGCCTATATCAGTTTATAACTTATTTTAACAATATAGAAATCATCTGTATTGGTTTTTAATGTAGTTCATTGACACTTTAAAATTAAGTGTAATAATAAACCGTATATGTTTCTACCGTAATTATATTATTGCAATTCTAATATGTTCAGAGCCAAATTTTTATATACCTACCTAATCCGACACACGTGAATTTTTTAATATATATTCACATTTAATTTATCGATAAAAAATTAAACTATATAAAAGTTTCAAAGATTTTTAAATTGGAAAAGAAAAGCATAATTAGATAGTATAAATATATACTTTAGTCTGTTAAAGGTTTTTAATCGCTAATTGTAAATTTGTATTTACATTTTAAATTTTTTTATTACGTAAAAATAAAAAGCACACTCAAATAGAATATTTCTTCCAATAATAAAAATAACAATAATAATAAATGAGAATTAAAGTTTCAATACTAAGATAATATATAGAACACTAGTTAATCGTGTAAATAGTATACAGAACGAAAATAGAAAATCACTATAAAGATAATAAAGGCTTATGTCGAATTGGAAAATATTGAAAAACGCAAGTGGGAAGAAAGATTAGTTAATAAAAAAGTAATTGTAAACATAGTACAGTAAAAAAAACACGATGAAAAACTTAAAGATCTATATTGAATCTGATAATATTAATTATTGTTATAAATAATACATATATACGGGATGAAAAATTTCAATTTTCTAGAGGTGGAGAAATGTGAGATATATTGTACAGTCAACGTTCACCTTTGAGAATTACTCACATGTGTGTGAAAAATATGTTAAAATACTTCAATTTCACAATTATTCTAATAAGATTATATTATACGTTATATTAATATTGCTCATAAAATATATCCGTTTAGTTTATTATTTGAAAAACAAACTTTTTACTTTTAACAAAATGTGTTAAACAACTGTTTTTAAACATATTCACTTTAAAAAATTCCTTTGTAACATTATCTGAGTATAATTGTATTTATCTTTTAAATCGACAGTTCGACATGCGATAATACCTAATAAACTTCTGTTTGACATACGATAAAATCTAATCATCTACTTTTAGACATGCGATAAAGACACTAATCGGCTACTGCTTGACATGCGATAAAGACACTAGTCGTCTACTGCTTGACATGCGATAAAGTTATTTAGTTGACTGATGGGCATTATGAACAAACATAAACAAATATTTATCTGTTCTCGGAGACATAATCAGTTATTTATATCTCAGTAGTAAATCAGTTAATATATCTTTGTAAATATACATTTAAATGAAAAAAATCATTCTTTATATTTAAATAAAAAATATAAATAATTATATACAATAGATAGATCATACGATTATATTATTATATAAATTAATTAATATATGTGACTGGAGCTTAATTAGAAATATTTCTAAACATGATAAAAAAGGTGTGACAGTTTATTACACCAGTTTTTGAAAGAATTACTCTAACTTAATGAAATAATATATAATAAAAATTATATATATATGTTTATAGTGTGTTCATATTCTGCATTGTAAATGTATTAATTTATCAAAAATTAAAAAATATATTATTTTCATAAAAATATACATCTCTAATGTGCAGCTTTGTTTAGCATTTTACCACTTAATTAGTTGTAAAATAATGATGTGTTATATTTTTAAACGTTAAATAACGTGTATGCATGACAATATATATGAAAACAATATATATATATAGGTATACATAAAACAAAAATATTTTTGTCAAAATAATAATAATGTTAATGTTCAGTTGGTGAAGTCTTTATAATGTAATCGTAATTTATTTGTTAAATCTGATTTAATAATTAAGATGATAGATAATAATCAATAAACATGAAATTATCTTCTTCGTATGATACAACTTGTGTTAGGAAATATTCATTTTATGATGCAACAAACTTTTATTAACATATTTAAATTATAACTGTCGTATATAACTTTTAAAAAGATGACATGATTTTTAAAGTAATACTTAGTTTTAATAAAACAAGGATTTGTGGTAAAATTTATGATTTGCACTCTGATATTACTGTTTCTCACATCAAATAACAACGTTTAAAGTTTTCAATTATCTTTAAGATGTTTATCACTTTCTGCGTATCAGCTTTACATGATTAAAGTATGTTTCAAATGTAGAAGACGACACAGAAATTGTCATTACAGCCATTTGCATATCTTAAAAACATTTCACTTAGGAAAAAAATGATATTCACAGAAATTTGCTTAATACAACCCAACGATTTTAGGGGGATAAAAACGCCTAACAAATATGCTTAATGGAGAATAAGAAAAATATTTCTGCGAGTCTCATTTCCCACGAGCTGTGCTGCCGCCATTACTGAGACTTTCTTTCAAACTTTACGTTGAACAATAACACACGTCTTTCACAATTGACTTTTCTTGCGTCAACACTCCACTTTCAAATGAAATTTACCGCACTTCCAGGGTGCGGCCCCTTCTTAATAAGAGGCCTTAAGTAGGGAAAATACAAATAAAAAGAAAATACAACACAGCAGTAAAATATTGTAGAAATAGCTTCCTGTTTCAGAACAATGACCTTGCTTTTAGAAAATTTGAGAAATGCATTATTTTTTGCTAATGTTTAAAACAAATCAAATGTCTAGAAATTTAAATTTAAATGAAAAATATGTAATTTATGTTTTTTAAAGATTAAATGTTATCAATTAGTGCCATCTATTTATTCGTTTTGTTAAAATATTTTTAAGATATAGAATGCAGTGCCTATACATTCTGAAAGATAACCTAAATAAATTACATTCAGTTTTTTGTTTCATACTTGATTGTATTCTATAGATTGGATTATATTTTTTATTTGTTTTCAATATAACAGTATATCCTGTTACCGTTTCTAGTTTGTTATTGATAAAAAAAATCTTTTATTCAGCTAAATTGTACATATCCTGAAAAATACATATTTACTGTCGTCTGTCTTTAAAATTTGATAAAATCTTTATTAAAGAAATGTAAGAAATATTTTTGCAATCTCATACATTTAAGTCATCAACAATACAAGACATTTGGAAGGTGATTAAATTGATATCTATCTATATATATACATATACAATGTATATAAATCTTGTCAAATATTTTATTTGTTCGATGTTATAAACATAAAATATCATATCATTTTAAGATTTTCAGTAAATAAAATAAAATGATATATTGTTTAAGAAGAATGTTGATATGACAATTATGTTAATTAATATCGTCATAATACTGTTATTAAAGTTTAAATATAAAAATGACTTGCATTATAGCCATCATATAAAATGAAACATAACATAAAAGATGGACTTTAACCACTGCTGCCAATATTATTATAAATTAAATTATTAACTAAGAAATTAACAAACGGGTTAAATTATGAACTATTATATTTATTAGCAGAACTGCCTAATTGTTGGCCAATATAGCTATAATTTTTTAATGAAAATATATTTGATATAAATAATATAATGTTTCAATTTGTTATCATAATAAACTTCTTTTATATGCTCCAAAAATTAATAATTTTTGAAAATTTTATTTAATTGTACAAATTACTTAACCCTGTCCAAACCAAAAGGCCTTTTTTTGCGCTTCCATATACAGGCTGGGGGGGGGGGGGGATTCGGCCCCCCTTCTGAATATGTGCCGTGATTTGTCGTGATGATAGACCAGGATGTTTTTTGCTAGATTATGTTGCATAAATTTTTGAATAAAAATTATAGAATTTTTTTTTCAGGCAGTTCAAATTAATTTCTTACTTTTCTTTCTTCAAAACATGCTAAATTTTCAGGTAGATTAATGTTTATTACAATTATATCGGGTTGATTATCATATAATACAAACATTTAGTGCTTTTCATTTATATAATAGTCATTTTTAAGTTTCAAATAAGCACTAATAAAGTTAGTTATATCTACATTGCACATATGGTTCGCAAACTCGCCATTCTTACGGATGACGCAGCACCTGCTATTTGAGCACCTGACCCCGCTCTAGCACCATTGCAACAACCTCAGAAGAGACGATGCAATGTTTGTAAATCAAATATAAGTAGTCCAGAACCCAAGAAGAAGAAAGACAAATTAAAAAAAAATTCTAACACAAAGTCAAATTTGACAGAAACCATTAGTTAGGTAGCTTAGCAAATTTACCGTTACCCACCGGACAAAAGTACCAAATTTGGCATGGAGTTTCTTTTCGACCTATCTATCGATTTTATCCGTGGAACCCACTTTATCGGTTCTGATTTTCCAAGATGGAGGCCAAAATCCAAGATGGCCGCCTTGGAAAAGGAAATTTCGTATATGTGGCTGTGAAAATCGGATATGAACAAATGAGGTGTCAATTCATTGGTTTTTGGGGTCACTGAAAACGATGTTGGCAATGGCATTTTGCTGAAGTCACCCATTTCCAAGATGGCCGTCAAATTTCAAAATGGCCGCCAATACAACATTAACCCTATAATGCCGGGACGCAGGATTTCCTGCGTGGCAACATTTTTAGCCTTGAGTGATAAGCTATTTTGCAAATTAATGCCTTTTCAAATTTTTTTGATTTTTTAGCCTCTTCTAACAGAAATGACAACAAGAAGGAAAAGGTAAATATTACATGTTATTTTAACGAAAAGGTAAATATTACATATTATTTTAACGAAAAGGTAAATATTACATATTATTTTAACGAAAAGGTAAATATTACATATTATTTTAACGAAAAGGTAAATATTACATATTATTTTAACGAAAAGGTAAATATTACATATTATTTTAACGAAAAGGTAAATATTACATATTATTTTAACGAAAAGG
>JAUZND010016307.1:0-27095 GCA_034780555.1 Coelogynopora nodosa | reverse complement strand
TTAGATTTTGTTTATTATTATGGTAGTTTTCGATTTTATTCAACAAAAATAGGACCCCTTGAAAAAGGCAAAGACCCTTTGAATTTTAATCTGGTTGGGGCATACAAACCCTGAAAATAGAAAAATACATATAGTTTTAATAAAATTTTAATGTAGTTATCAATCCATATTAATATAAAATACATTGCTTAAATCTCATAAACAAACTAAATTTATGACAACTTTTAACCAATAGTTAGTTATATTGCAAATATTTCAAGGATGTACTTGTGTGCTGGTAGAGATATAATTTTTAGTCTGTCATAATTTGCTGTTATCTATAAAATGTATGTGTAGGTATGTATAGCCTATATAGTAGGCTATATATTTAGACATATAACTATTGAACGCAACAATCATAACTCTTTCTGATTACACACTATTTCTATTGTTCATATTGTTTCGAATTGAAAAGTTTTTACCTTAATTATCGTTTAAAATGAGTTTTGACTCCAAATTAAAAATAGTCGGTTCACATGAGCAATATCAACGTTTAGTACTGTTATTTATGATAGCTTCCAAAATGTTTCCTGGAATTATAACAGTGATACCTGTACGTGTTAACTAGTGGACACATGGATTATCTTTGTAAGATGCCATCAAATATATTTTCAGCAGAAGTAAATGTTACTGCAGAGAAATGTTACTTGTTATATAACAATTCTCAAACAGTAGAATATTATACAAAACCTTGCTCCAAATGGAAATTTTTTCAAGACCATTATGTATCTACAATACAAAATGCATATGAATTTGTTTGTAAACGTGAATATCTCGTACAGTTAAGTACAACATTTTAATTTCTTGGCCGAATGTAGAAATAATAGCTTCCACAATTAATTTGTGTGTATTCAGTTATTCAAATTATTGGCATATGTTCTGCTTAGATTTTTTGCTAGAATTGGAAACGGTGGGCAACTTACGACTCTTTACACGATGACTGCTGAGGGTACATACCCAACATATAGAATGATTTAGCTCATAACTGTCCAAAATGGCTGGGCTGTTGGAGTGTGTTTTTTAGCGATTGTTTGTTACTTCGTGCGGAATCACGTATACTTGCAACTTATTTTTTGTATTCCTTTTAGTTCACTACTTTGTATATTATATATATATTATTTTATGAATCTTCTAGGTGGCTTTTTTGGTATTGGATGCATTGCAAAAGCTGAAAATGTAATGCGTAACATTTTAAAGTGTAATAATTGTGAAGTTAATACAAAATTTTCATTAACTATAGATTATAAAGGATATAGAGAAATTATTAACAATTAAAAAGATCAAGGTAGATATTTAGATCTTTTTAGATATTCTGGACTAGGCCCTACGAAAAACAACTTTCTTAGTTTAGCTTAACTGGTTTGTCATTAGCATTTGATATTTTGCAATGTTCTTTATGCAGGAAAACCTTTGTGGTAATATATATATATTAATCTTGGAATATTTGCAGTTATTGAGATTCCTGCAAGATTATTACGTCTTTTAACATCGACTAAAATTGGCCGTCGTTATTCACTTATCCTGTTTTGCGGAATAGGAGGAATTGCTTGCTTTACATGTGCAGCTATATATGGTCAAGAAAATATGCAAATGACCATTTTTATTTTCGCCATTTGTAGACTTTTTTTTTCTGCCTGCTTCGACTTAATTTGGATGAATTCTGCCGAAGTGTTTCCAACTGTCATTCGAAATGTATGGTGTTGGTGTCGGATCAACATGGCCGGGCGCGTGTGGCTGGAATGATTGCACCAAAAATAGGACTACTGAAAAGGTTTTTGGCCCCGCTGCCATTTGTTATCCTAGGTTTCTTTCCTATTTTAGCTTGCGTTGATAGTTTTTACCTAACTGAAACTTGGGGTTGTGTTTTTACGGTGACTTTGGAGGAGGGTGAGCTATTTGTTCAAGGGAAGGATAATAGAAAACTAGCTGAACAAGCTGAGATAAAAGATGAAAGCTGTCTTAACGTTTCATGAGACTATGATAAATTCATTTGGGTTTGCTGGTGGCATGATTTTTGTATCATATTCACAATTATTTAGCTTTTCAAAAAACAAAACAAACTGATCTAGAACGTGATATTATTATTATACTATTTTACATTATGTTCACATATTTGACGTTTTTGTTCTTCAGCATTCACATTAAATTATAGACTGTTACACATTATATTATATTACCTATACAATTCATTTGTTTATTAATAATGTTTAATTTAGCACTATTTTTGATAAATTAGATTTCATATTTCTAAAAGTGTGTTGTAACCATTATTTAATTTGTCGAAATTTTTTTAATATTAATTAAATACAATGTAATTTGCAATCTTTTAAATGAATTCTTTAACGAAAATTATTTGAGAAAACGATTTATCCTACATTTTTAATTAAAATGATATAATTGTGATAATCATTAATAATCATGTGATAAACAAAAACTATTTGTACTAATTTCTATTTTTTATTACGTACTGGCAGGCTAAAAAACTGAAGTTTCGTTTTGTTCTAAACTTTAAAAATATTTTTGCAATATTTTAATAATTAATAATAGGCTTGATCCGCCCGACTGTGCAGGTCGAGTTACAACATGGACGATCACAAAAATATTCCTTTGGAAATGGTGGGTCTGTTTATATCGTTTTAGTTTGTGTTTAATTTACGTATGTTTTCACCTTATCATAATGTAGTATATTATTGTCCATGTGTTAAGTTTAGGTTGACTTGAATTTCCCTGCATATGAGTTTCCGACAGTAAAGCTAGGCACTTATGAAGATAAATCAGATAAAGTCGACAGTTGTGGCAGTAGTACGTCATCGATGTGTATCGTAAACTTTGGAGATACCACCAGACAAGGCGAAAAAGGTGTGTTTCTATTTTAATAGCATAGCAAATATTACTCGAGTAAAATAGAAAATGTGGATAAAAATTACTTAATGTAGTTTCAATTTTAACTATTAAAAGAAGAACATGTTTTATTTTTAATGAATCTTTTATGCTGAAACAATATATATATACAGGGTTGCCACGGGTCAGGGAAAAGTCAGGGAATTTGATCAGTCAGGGAATTTAAGTATAAAACAAAAAGTCAGAGAATTTATAAATATTTCTGGAAAATTTCATGAAGTCAGGGAATTTAAAATTTTATATATTAAATATTTTAAACACCTCAAAATTAACCTCAAAACACCTCAAAACCTCAAAATTTTTTCGGACTTCTTGCGATTTCTAATTTGTTTATACATTTATCTCTTTTCTTTTTCAGTTTTGGTTTACTTCCAAAAATCGAATGCATTACGTACCAAAAAAGATACCATAATAGCTGAATTAAAAGAGTTAGATAAGTCTGTCAAATTAAAAGAGGGTGAACTGTAATATGCATTTATTATAACATTCAATTATTTTGTATTTTAAGTCTGTATACAATACTTTAATAAAATTTCACTATAAGTTTCTACTAAATCTACCTAATTTTTCTGAATATTATTGTACTAAAAAGTCAGGAAATTTGATATTTGAAAAAGCGTGGCAACCCTGTATATGTGCACTTAGCTGCATCTTCAGAACTGGAGTTGTTGGACTCATATGCCATGCAAGTCCATCAAAACTTTTTTTTGGCTGGAGCCATGGACTTCATCTTTAAAATTCATCTTCAGCTTTTCTGTGTAAATTCAGAATATGAATCTTGAGTTCTGAGGCAGAGCAAGTTGGTGTTTAGAGTCAGAGCCACGGAAACACCCTTGAGTGTTAGGACCCCTAGGGCTGATCCAGACTTCATCTTCATATAACTTCTCTGAGTAAATTCAGAACATGAGCCCTTGGATTCTGAGGCATGGCAGGTCAATGTAACATTCTTTTTCAATGGAGCCGCGGAAACACCCTTCTGGCTTTGCACCTGACTGTCTTCAAAAAGATTCATGAAGATTTCTATCTGGATGAGCTATCCATTCATGTGCCTCTGAATGTTATTTTTAATCTATTGCTGCAAACTAAACAAGTAACTGAATTTTAAAAAAAAGTTATAATTATTTCAATATATATATTTAGTTAAGTGAAAATAATCTATATATTATATCGGTTAAGGGGGGGGGGGGGGCTGCAATTACATATCTAATGATATTTTACATGTGCAATGTGTTGCTTAGTTCGTGATTTAGGTATTGGCCAACATAGTGTCTCAAAAATTTAACGCAATTTGTGTATACCATTCAGGTATATTGTATTAGTAATTCTAACAATTAATTAACCATTCTATATAATAATTCTAACCATTAATTACTTATAATGGCTGCCATTCAGCCAATTATTAACTGATTCTTACATATCTATTAAAGAGAAAAAAATAGAAACATTTAAAAATAGGTAAAATTTGCCTTAAATTCAAAACAACCAATTTTAAGTTACCATAAATATTTTCTGTCAAAGGGTAACTAAATAATTTATTAAAAATATTAAAAGCACAGTAACTAATTAACAGAAAAAGTTATAGCTGAATATTTATATGCATATTGCAAAATTAACAGTGGCCACATATTTTGGTTGAATTTCAAATGGTGTATTATATTGGGCGAATTATACAGTGTATTATGTACAGTGCAATTGACAATGTACAAGTCACCATATATATATACTAACAGATTAGTAAATATATATAATTGGAATATGGTGCAGTGTTTTTCACTGAAAATTTTTGTTTAAATATTTTTTGAAATATTAAATAACAATTATGTATTCTTAGATAACATTTACATGTATATATTTTTTGTATACTAACAGGTATCATAAGTACTTCATGGACATATTTAGACGTCATGGAAAGGGTATTTGGAATGGGGTTGGGTTGATACAAATACAACTACCATTACATTTTTCAAAGTAAAGCCCAATTCTCATTGTGTTTAGAAGGGGCCAGTAAATCTTAAGATGGGTGTGACCTCAAACAAATTGCAAAAGAAACAAATGTAGTTCGGTTCACTTAGACATACATTGGTCATTATTATACTTAAATTCAGCCGAAATCGGTTGGGGCAAAATACCTTTATTAGTACAATTCAAAATGTTTATTCAGACCTATAGGAATGTGATACCAAGGAATCCGAAAATGAAGTTAAAATTCGTGCATCACTGATAAGGGTGTCCAACCCTCATCAGCTTACTGCAGGCGACAATCAAAAGAATCTGTTGTAAAATTAAGTAATTTAATTAAATTGTATACAATATTCAAAAAAGAACTCACTGATAAGAATAATCAATGAAGACTCCTATATATCTATCCAAACAGTCTCCTTTAGCTAATATTCATGTAGCACCACATGGATTGGGGAAGTGGCACATGGCTCTCCCTTGCAACTTGCACATACATAGGTGCATTCAAGTCCATACCTACAACACAAAAAATGTTTAGTATCACATTCCCCCTTGCATGTGCAGCGAATCACCCACAGATTATGTGGCGCAATCTGAGTCCATATGACATGGAAAGAGAGTTTAATTCTGTGGTTCCAACCCAATCTGTCCCATTTAGATCACTTCCGTTGCCCATCCAGCATTGTACTTTAAAATATATACGTGGAGTCAGACTTGGGGAGTAAGGTCTTGACTTCAACAGATGAAGTGTCTGTAACAATTTTCTTCCTGAACTTTTGCAGTCTCGGTGTGTCCAGATCCTCATCAGGTTTGTCGTCATAGTGGCAGACAATAGCTTTCTCACCATTTTGAACAATTTCACTCTGACTTTGGAATGTTTCAACCCACAAAACACTAAATTGCTCCCTGAAGTTTGCACTCCTCATCTTTTTGAGTGGTGACCCCATTATCCATGCCGAATAAATGAGTGGTCCTTTCACACCCAAAAATTTTCTGTGACGAAGGGTAACATTTAACATGTTTTTGAGCCAAAGAATTTTGCATAGGTGCCCAATTACCCATAGTTTATCGTTTGCGTTTTTCTTTTCGGTTCGAAGGAACAAGCACCCTGGTGGAGTGCCCAGGCGATTTGCACACTATGTCATAGTTAATGAACAGTTTAAAATTTCTGAGCGAGAATAATCCGTTTGAGCGTACAAAAGACCTGTGGAGTATTACTAGTGATCGTACAGAAGAAGTCACTGTTAACATACACAGAGCAAAGCAAATGGGGAAGAAGATTTTCGACAAGATGAACAGTAAAGATGCATTCTAGTTCTCGTTTTGTCGTCAAGGATGCAGTGGTGCAGCTGGGCCACAATAAATAGTTCTGCATTGATTTAGAAGAAATCAGGATCGGCCCCCAGCAGCTATTTCAACGATTGCTTTCTGTTAGTAATCCTCACATAGACGAAAATGACATAGAACACCTAATGCAATACGAATTATCTGCTCACCCGATGGCTTTGTTTGATGGTTGCGGAATGATGAGGGAAGTTATAAAATCACAACAGGCAGATGCCATCGGACAAATGTGCCCAAGCTTTGAAAAAACAGACACATTGGCGTTATTCACAGTCTTTGATGATGGGTCCCTGCTTCATTGAATCCAAGAGTCTTCATTTGATAGTTATATGTAACCGATATGTTGACTTTGTGAAGCAAAGCGTGGGTCTCATTGTTGCCTTTGGTGGATATGAGAATGGTCGTTTGACCAAAGACAGCTCATCAAAGGAAACTTAGAGGCATAGTTGATTCCAAAATTAGTGGTTTTTCAGGAAGCAAGGTACTGACTACGATGAAAGAAAGAGTCCTTAGTAGTGAAACGAATAAGAATGAGTTTATAATGCGACTGGAGATGCAGATTGTCTGATTTCCCGAACAGGCATTGATACGAACGTGCGAAGTCCTACTTCTATCATTGGCGAAGGCACATATTTGCTTCTAATGCAATGTCAACAGGCAAATTGCCTGGGCACACTGGGAAGCGCCTGTTCTTGCGAACCGAAAAGGAAAACGCAAAGCATCAACTATGGGACATTGGGCACTTATGCAAGATTCTTGCGATAAAACTTGTTCAATGTTACATTTCGACCTCTCGTTTGTTAGGCATAGGGAAGGGGTCACCATTGTTCAAGCTGGTGAGAAAGCTATTGTCTGTCTCTGGTGGAAAACCTGATGGACACACTGATACTGTGAAGGTTCCGGGAGAAAGTTGTGGTAGGGACTTCAGCTGTTGAAGTCAAGACCTTATGCCTGCCGCCTGACTCCGCGAAATATTCTTTGTTATGCTTATTTTTTCAAATACAATGCTGGATGGGCAACGGAAGTGATCTGAATGCAACGGATTGGAGTTGGAACTATGGAATTAAGCCCTCTTTCTGCGTTGTATGGACTCACAAATTACGCCGCAACATCTTTTGAATGTGATTTGCTGCACATGCTAAGGGGGATGTGATACACAATTTTTTTTGTGCTGTCGTGTCAGTATGAACTTGAATGCACCTATGCATGTGCAAGTTGCAAGGGAGAGCACATTCCTATAGGTCCGAATAACATTTATAGGGTCTAAAACCCCCCCCCACCCCATTATTACCCTAAATAATACTTAGGCTAAAATGGCTTTACTTTAATGTTTTTACGTTCCACACAAGTCAAAGTAAGAGTTTATAAAGAGCACATTTAGAATTATATTAATATAACTGTCACTGTTTGTAATGTTTATCTAATAACTTAAAATAATGCATGCAATTATTCAGTTTCAGTACACATATACTGCTGTCAAAATTATATAAAAGTATAGTATGTGACGTTTTAGGAAAATTTCTAAATGAATGAAACAGTAGTTTATTGAATTTATTTAGCTTAACTGCAATTTTGATTTATAATGCACCATCATTTAGATATATTTCAATTATTAATGTTGCTATTAATGAAATCATTCAAACATTTCTTGCTTTTATCACTTTTTGGTAACATTAGATAAGCATATTTATAAGTCGAGGTATTTTCGATTTTTCTGCTGCAGTTGTGTTATTCGATATTTTTTAGTTTCTATTACTCCAAACACTGTAACATGCATTAACTTGATTTCGATCTAAGTTTATAGTTATGATATCGTGTTGGTGTTTTTAAAAATATTTATCAAACTAATGCGATATGTTTTTTTGTTATCCTTTAAACATCTGTGGTGACGTAGGTAGTATACTTTAAACTATATTTAAAGCATTATTAGAGGATTTGTCAATTTTAAAAAAATATAATTTATATATTTATCTAATTTTAGATGCACACGCAAGTAGAATCGGTTAATACCCTGAAGTATGACAAGGTTTGTTATATCTCCTTCATTTTTTAATAGTTTTAAAGGCATAATTTAAAGCCTGGACTTGTCTGTCATGATTAATGTTTTTTACAAATTTAAAGAAATGTTATGATTTCAATAAATAACTATTGAAGAATTAAATATAATTTGTATCTTTTTAATTAAAGTATATTATAACTATCTAAGGTTGTTAATTTAGAAAGTACTCCACAAATATAGTCGATATAACTCTTTTAGCACAATGGTTTAACAGAATTGTGTCTCATGCGGAATTCAGGGGGTTGTTTTTCGAAGCTGTCATACGCATTATATTACCTTAGTACAATACTAATATGTACAGTTTAGAAATCGCGTTTCTCAACGCTATCTTAGAACTGCCTGAACTGTACTAGATAATACAGTGGCCGCAGAAAATGATTGACAGGCGGCCGCGAATTTTTATCGCGAGTAAGTAGCACCTTATTATGTTAATTCAAATATGAGGGAAAGTTAAGGCGCACCTCGTAATGTAAATTCAAATCACTACAATCCGTCCATTCTCTAATATTAACATTTTTATTGATTTATATTAAAAAAATACAATATTAGATTTTTTGTTAACTTTAGATTAAAATTTCTCTATGACTAAAAATAATATTCATAAAGTATTTAGGCTTTTTAGACATGGTAAAATTAAAAATATATATATTCACATCTTATCGTTTTTCAATATAATTTTATATAAAATGATCTAGAAACTCAGATTAAAGTACAGACCGATAATTATTAAATTTTGCGTTCGCAAACTGTCTGTTTCTTTAAGATAATTTAGGAAATTCGCTTTTCGAAAAGAAATTCGACACAAATAACTTTAGTACAGTCACACTTTTTTAATTATATTTCATCATTTTGCATATACTATGATACAAGAAGGATATGATCGTGAGTTATTCAGGGGCTTTGCTAAGGGGGCAAATTGGATATAGTCACCCTTCCCCCTTTTCAAAACCTTAGGGTACTCATTTCAATAGAGATCTTCAGTGCAGAAAGAGCTTTTGTTTTTATATTTTTTCTATAAAATCTTATGAGTTTAATTGAAGATGGATGGCATTTACTTCAATTTGGCTTTCTTACAAATTATCTAAAATTATAATTAATTAGTATTTAGAATAATATTAAACATGATTCTTATAAAAATTAAATAATTAGATTTAATTAATTAAAAAACTTTTATAAAAAATAATATATAGTAAAAATATACAGGTCGTCATTACCTTGATTTTTAATAATAGCATAATATTTGATTAAAACTGAATAAATGCGACAAATATATTAATCACAAGTAGGGTCTAATTAAATTGTTAAGGAATCATATGTACATTCTTTAAATTCATTTTCCCGTATATCTAAACACGAGAATTTGCAAATAATACTATTAAAAATACAATTAATCTAAGTTTAAAAAGATATGACTAGTTATATGCAGTCATAAAGATAATACACCGCTGATAATATTTTTAGGCATAACTTATGCTTACGATAGTGTCGAAAAACAGCCACTATCTTGGCTTTAACGCTGCAATATCGCTTTATCCATCTAAAATACTAGCGGCAGCATCGTTTCAAATCGCGGTCATATTTTTTAGCACTATACTATATTGTTGAGTTAATACAGCTTTGAGAAACACTTTATGATTATCATTGCTGATTTATGCTTATGACAGCTTATAGAAACGACCCATATGACTGGGAGTTCAGTCAGATCGATCCAACAATTGTGTAAATGAGTTCTGATACAAAAGAAATATTTTTACCCTTCCACTACATGCAAAATGACATATGTTTTTTAGATGTATCTAGACACAGTTATATAATCAGCTTGTGACAATTAACCAGGCGAATAGCAAGGATAAGATCAGGGGGTCTTTACTCTCCCAAGTCCTCTTCCTAGTGTATAAAAATAATTTTAAACTATTAAAATTAGAAAGTTTCATAGCTTAGCTAGTGGATTTACAAATGACTTTTAGTGTAACAATTCATTTAGTAAAATACTAAGACTCATGTAGCTGATAATAAATAATGTTAGCAAGTGCACCGTATGTGTGTGTCTATCAAATAACGTATGATAGACGTTTGTAAGATTATTATACTCCCAGTAAGGTTTGGTGGTATGGATCTTGTGTATTTCCAATATTGACATATTATATATAATTAGGTGATTTCCCACTTTGGTTTAGATTATATTGGATTGTGTGATTTAATTAATGATTAATTGTTATGGCGAAGAGTAACAAATGATATGTGGATATTACTCTTCGCCATAACTGTTATTTGTAAAAGTTTAGCGAAGGATAGCGTAACTGATTTATTTGTACTCTGATTTATCCAATAGGAAATTAATTAAAATATTGGGTGTTTTGATTTCTTCACTTTTGTTAAACTTGTTGTGCTTTATATGCAGTTTGTACAGTCGTGGATAATTTTAAGGAAAATGGCAGAATTCGTTTTATATGTTTGTCAGTGAGGGGAGGCTGCTCAATAAGTAATATTATTGTCGGGCAAACAGAATTATGTTTGATAATTCTATTTGTTGTTGGAAATCTGTAGCTATGATATAAAAATTCAGAATTAATCAATACTGCCATTCAAAGCATGTTATTTCAATATTTTTCATCTGTCAGACAATTACAGTGTTGCTATCAAGATAATTTCGGCGACGGCTATTATCGATTATATAACAGATACCTTCATAAACTGTCTGAAAAGTAAAAATTCTAACACTAAAAATTCGTTCTATTTATTATCATCAAACGGAAAGCCATGATGAACTGAATAATAATAATAAGTGACTTTATCTTTTATAAATATATATCAAATGATACGTAACCAATTATACCTTCAGTTAGCCTCCAATTAGTTGTTATAATCTAACGATTTTTTAAGTTAACGAAGGATATCATAGGTCAAATTTAATGAATGATTTAAATTTAACGAAGAGTTACTCTTCGTACAATTATTTGTCAGGGGTGCCAGGGTAATTGAGATTATGTCAGGGAAATTTTGGTTTTCAAAATGCTCATTCATACAAAATGGATTGTTACATACCAGCCTCTTATATAGATATAGATGTCCTGGAAATGTGTTCAAATGTCCCTTAATTAATCTTACACTTAATCATAAGATTTATTGTGTGAATCTGCCATTTTTATCAATTTACGGCTACATTTCTAGTGCATACATTTAATGAAAATCGGATTTTTTCTTTTGGAAAGCCCCCTAACCCCACACTAGGGACTTACCTCTGTATCCCCAGACCCCTGCGTTCCAAAGTCATCCAAAAAATTTCTCGTAATTCCACTTTATTAAGTTGGCAGGTATGATGATATAACAATTCAACTATTGATCATTTTTTGAAAGGTGAAAAAAGGTAATATAGTCTGGGAATTTAGTATTAAATTGTCAGGGAAATTATTTTTGACAAATACTATGAGCCCTAAAACCAGGTTTTAAACGAATAATCGATTCGGGTTGTTTTTTTCACCATACCACTGGCGACTAAACTTTACGAAAGGTGAAAGCTCGGGTTTTTTGTATTAATTGTATTAAGACTTATTTGTATTGTTGTTTTTCTTTTGCATTCCTCACAAATAAACATTTCTGGTCTTTATTTATCAAATTAATGATATGTTTTTCGCATGGTCATCAGTATAATTGCAGTGTTGCCACTCCTGTGTTTTTTACAAGTAGCTGTGTTTTTTCCTATGTATAAATTTTAAAAAGTTTGCATTACTTTTTTTGTTTTTCAGACCTTATATTTTGTTATATAATTACTTCATTTTTATTTATTAATCGGTAAATAAATGTGTTGCTGTATACATTAACGATTTCCAAAATATTTAATCAGGAGTTCCCATACATTATTAAATTAAAATGTGACATTATTAATAGTATTTGAATGTACAATTTAGCTTGTTTGTCGGAAATATGTTGTAGAGGCTAATGAAATTGATACCATGAAATTAATCCTTGAAAGTCCATACTACTACTAGTTCTTTACGTATCCTTTTTTAATCTATACAATATTATCAGGGTTCCTACCAGCCCTGGATATCTGCTGGATAAGAAACTGAATACCGGATATTTGATGTTAGATTTTTTTTCAATTGTTCTGGATATTTTTTGTATAGTATCAAACAAATATTTAACATAACTTGTTTGTTACTGCTTGTAATTGTAACCATTAATTGTATCTTTTAAAATACTATTATTCTTTCTACATTTGTTAATAGTATGTATAAAATATTTCAAAATGCGTATAAAAACTAATTTTTTTCTCTCTAAAAATCTAAATTTAATTTTTATTTTGTCCTGGATATTCTTTCAGAAGACACTAGAAACCAATTTTGTGAACTTCTATCAATTTTGCTTTTAATCAATTCTATTTTACGTACTTGTGATATAATTTATTTTTAAATATTTTTTAGGAATCGATTTTACTACTGAAGAGTTGCAAATTAGCTTTAGAATGGCCAAGTTCCTTGTGCAAGACGTTTCTAACTTCTACGGGGTTATGGGATCCCGTGAGATCATTCGATGAAATGAAACCTACTCTTATAGAATGGGAAATGAAGAAAATATTTTCAAGGGGTAATTTTATTTTCATTCGTTTATTAAAGTTTTTACTTAAATGCATGATGTTTTTATGGTTGTTAGGTAGTAATGGATTCGATAATAACAAAAAGAGAAGTATTACTTTTAGCCGGTTTTAATTTGTTTTAGTTTGTTTGTATTTGTTCAGTTCTCTCGCAAACAAATAATTACATTATTTCTTTTTAGAACGTGTTCGAGAAGATCGTGATTCAAGTGCTCAAGGTCCTAATAAAAAAAGTTGGAACGCTGGCAGCCAAGTGCCACCCCTTTTGCGTGGTCTTGTTTCTGAAAAGGGACGAAGCTCTCATTTTTCTACTTTGCAACGTCAGCCAAATTACAATTATAGAGGAAATTTTGTTCAACGTGGAGGTACTCGATGTGAGGATATAGAAGCTGTTCTTGTTGATCGTCGTGGAAGAGGGCGTATTTCACATCAGCAAAGAGGTCAATCTGGTCGTGGTAGCAAGGGACAACATCGTCGTGACGTGAATATAGAACCAGAGTGGGTTCATAGTGGACCTAAGGACATTAATGAGCAAATTGAATTAAAAGGCATAAAGAGTTCTGATAAGTTAAGTGACTTTGAAAAGCTTACACGAATAGTGAAGAATGCATCTCCTAATTTTATTAGGGATAGTGAACAATCAGGTTCCGAGGATACATACTCAAAACAATCTTCAAGCCCAATGGAGATCGATTCCGATGTTAAATCTTCTAACCGTTCTATACCTTTTGTGGATAAACCGGTACCTTCTACAGTTAGTAAGTCTGCTTAATGTATTAGCTACCCTTTATTTTATAAACTAGAATTTTATATTGTTGATAATCACTTGCTTATCACGTTCTTTACTGAATTCGGCCTTTGGTATCAACTGTGGATATCGAGTAGAGGTAGTACAACAACTTCTACTAATTAAAAAGAAAATTTAGTTTATCCCTTTACAAATATGGTGGAAACTTGAAATTTGACTCGATTGTAGATCAATGTGTTAATAATTTATTAGTAAAATTTGCAAAAATATCCTTTCCGTTACCTTTGATGTCTATAATAATATATATGTCTATATAATATCTATAATAATTATATACTAACATACTTCAGGAAACGTCTTTGGACTGTTGTGCCAAACCAAAAAGTATTTTAGCAATAAAATATATAGTTAAAATTGCCATTGTGCTTTCTTGAACCTTTGAACACCTCGATTCTGGATCCATGGATCTTAAGATTACTCGAAATGTATTTAGGAAAAATTAAATTATTGTTATGATGTCACTAGTATATGCACCGAAGAGGATTTCTTTTTCATTTCTATGAAGACATTAAAAACAACCTTTTAACATTGTTATTCATACTTATTGCATAAAAAACACTACAACTATTTTTAATTATGATATGGCTTCTGTGTGATACAAAACAATATTATTAGGTATTATTATTAATGTCTAGGCATGTTTCCACCTAAGCGACATCACCTATTCTGTGATTGACTAACAAGTATCTTGTTCCTGGACATTGAGGATAGTGTTTTCAACTCAACAGTATATTTTCAATAATTGTCTCACATGTTTGTTCCAATTGATATAGAACCTATTATTATATACCAGGCAATGGTGTTTACTTGTTGCAACAAGTTAGGGGACCTGTTAACTTTAAAGGATTTTCCGAGAATGGACGTATCGCCTTTGTTTCTAAAATCCAGAATTGTTATAAATGTTTACTATCTTTTTTATTTTTGGATGCTTGATGTCGGAATGGATCACTTATAAATAACTGTTGTCTAAGTGAAACAGTGAATATATTGAATATTAAGTGAAATTATGCCTTTTTTAAAATATACAAATGCTTTAATTTTTTGTTTGAATACTCATTTTTATATTCACTATTATTTTTTCATAGTGTATTTGCCACTTGATCAACCTTATAGCAAAAAAGGCGTACACTAAACTACCTGCTTCTATTAATGACATTTTAGTAGTAATTTGTTGTTTATTTAAACACAGTAGAAAACGAGAAAAAAATTATGCGTTTTAACTTCTTTTTAGTAATAATACACCAATTGTGATACACAGTGAATCAATTTAAGTTTTCAGCCAATCAGATTTTCTTTTTGTGGTGCTGATCTACAACGCATTTCTGTTTATCATTTACCAAAGTGTTGAAATTGTAACTGTTGATAGTTGACTCTATCTAATGTGGTCGTAGGTTCATTGAAAGATAACAGGTGTCGTTGCAGGTCATACATTTCTAATTTTATATTGTTTAATATCTTAATTATGTAGGTATTCACTATTAATCAAGTCAAAGCACGTTGTATGTCTCCAAAACATTTATATCTTCTGCTAAATACCATGCTTCCAATTCCCACTTAAGGCTACGGTTGCTTTAGTAGTATATATTGAGAGACTTAGTGCTAATAACTGGTTTTTGACTTATTTTCAAAATGTGCAGAAGCCTGAATCTATTTTTGTGATGAAAGCTGTATCTTATTGATTTATTTTCACATGCAAACTGTTTGAAATTGATGATCTCCTGGCATGTATGTGTCATGCTTAAAATTGCCTCAGATGTGAATTTAAATGAGAAGAAATGATTACTTGCAATGCACATGTTGTATCCTATTTATTATGTCTATATCTACACAAGGACACAGTGTATAAAATAAAGACATCCGGTTTCTACACTGCAGAATTCTATTAATCAACAACAACTTGATTTCTAAGTATATTATTCGCTTTTCGAATTCACAAAAGTTATTGCGTTGAGGTTCATTTCTTTCACTCTTTTTTCCCCATATATATTCAATTGTAGAGCCGTATACCTTAAAAATAATTGCTGTAGTGTCTTTCTTCTGATTTGATTCTATCATTGACCATCTCAAGTACCAACAAACTGCTTCTCACACAGAGGAATTTTAAGGCTTCATTGACATAGAAATATGTAACTTACAAATTAAATAAATAGTTTTGGCGTTGCTGTGTCACACATTTTTGAGTGGTCTCTCTTCGGGAATCATTGTCCGTTGAATTACGCAATGTGCTTTTACCTAACTTATTTGCTAAGTGGTTCTGGCTTTCTATTGTTTCAGCCTGCGAATAATTGCTGTAATGTCTCTTCTGATTTGACCCCATCATTGACCATATCAAGTACCAACGAACTGCTTCTCACACGTAGGCCTCATTGACATAGGAATATGTAACTTACAAATTAAATACATAGTTTTGGCGTTGCTTTTCTATTATTTTGGTCTCTCTTCAGGAATCATTGTCAGCTGAATTACGCAATGTGCTTTTGCCTTGCAATTATTTGCTAAGTGATTCTGGCTTTCTATTGTTTCAGCCTGCGAATTAATTCTAAAACTTTTATAGTCATTGATATTAAACCCGTAGTAAACTTTTTCTACCATATTATTATACTTTTAAACTCTCTATCATATGATACATTATCATAACTAATTTGTACGACCCCTGAGATAAGCATCTTAATTTCTATAAATTATTAGCCGTTTTATTGGATAATTGCAATGTGATAAGAGAACCAAATGAGGTGTTAAAGTAAAGTTACGAGAAATGCCCACAATAACTTGACATCAATGTTGATAGCTGCCACCATGCAAATAATGCCGTAAAAATGTTCACTAATAATTTGGGGAGACTGTTTAATGCTCTACACATCCATTTGATTTTGAATGGCTAAGAAGATAAACGTCAACTAAACTTTGAATGGCAAAGAAAATAAAGTCAACTAGACTCATTTAATTGTTGATTCATTAAGAAAACTGATGGTTTCTTCTGAGATTTTATCAAAGAGATTTTATCCGAAAAGCCTAAATTGATATTAAAATATATAACATTTAATAAATGAAGATTGTCAAAGTGTCCATCGTATCATTAAGTTTTTATTTTATCAAAGCGAAGAAACTCTGCAGTTCAGGATTTGTGTCAGTGTTTTGTATATTTTACTGTAATTATACTTTAATGTTTAAAAATTCTAAAACTATGATTCATTGCTTGTACAAAGAACAAGAAAACATGCTTCATGAATTTATTGTTTCTTACATTTCACCACGTGTTTTAAAAGTTATATATGGTGCATTCATGGCAAAGTTAAAAAATTGAAGATTACTTGTTGCTCAGTATAAAATGTTATGCATGTTTCAATAACAGAAAAATTTCAACGAGCTTATATCGAAAGTGGTACCTCAAAAGTAAAATGCCACTATGTAATACTTTTCTTAAATACTTATCTGACACGCAATCTGCTTCAGTGAGCATAGATTATTTCAATAAACTAGTTCAAATATTGTTTGGAATAATCATTAATTTGTTTTTAAATAAGAAGTAAAAAATAATTAATTGAAACATTACCACCCCAGAATAATATGCATATCTTTAAATGGGGATCCCCCTTGAATCAATTAACTCTTAATCGCAAGTTATAACGTTTATTGTACAATTTTCACGGTTCAGAGGTGGAACTTAATTTTTGCCTAATGGGCCAACGTCTCAATTCTCAGACTAAGAGTAAATATTTCAAGCGCTGTCAAATTTATTCCTAGAATTATTGTCACAAAATACATCTTCAAATAATAAACGTGATTTATATCTTTCAATGCGTCGTTCAAAGAAATTAGAAAAATCTGTTATAATAAAAGTAAAATTATTTCTGAAACTAAGCATATCATTTTTATGGAAGCAGTAGCCAAATCGAAAAAGAATAACATGTGAAACAGATATAAAAATTACGTCATGCAGATGATATGTCTTAAACTATATCTTCATTGGGCATCACTTGAACAACCTCTTTATCAGGTATCTGTTCAGCAAATTCTGTTATAATCGGTGTCAAAAAGATAGGAGAAATGTTCTGATAAATTTGGTAGCGAACAAACGAGACTTTCAGACTTTTTTACGTATGTGTAGCTGCAAACTATATCATATAACAGTTATAAACTTTTTAAATTCTTTACAAGCGAGACTTTTTTTAATGTGTATTGCAATCTTTATCCTATACAACATTTATAAACTTTACATATATTATACAAGCGACACTTTAATTTACGCTGTGTAATTGCAAACCTATACTATAATAAGTTTGGGAAAAATATGGAATATTTTACCAGTATTATTACCTAGTTTGTTATATCTACTTTAAAGGAATA
Source organism: Coelogynopora nodosa (assembly GCA_034780555.1). Lineage (NCBI taxonomy): Eukaryota > Metazoa > Platyhelminthes > Proseriata > Coelogynoporidae > Coelogynopora > Coelogynopora nodosa. The sequence continues at coordinate 9,044 of JAUZND010016307.1, read as the reverse complement.
CCTAGTGTCAAATTTTTATATATGCAGACAACTATCGAAATTGGTATACATAGCTACATTCATTGATAGTCGAAATCGTACTTAACATTGCACTCGAAAAGATTGGCCACTACGAAATTGGGATATTCTCGGTACTAACAATATCAAGAATCTTACATTAGTTGAAAGACAAACTCAAATGTAATATTACCACCTTTACATATTAAGCAATTGGCAAAAGCCCTTGATAAAGAAAGTACAGCATTTCAGTATCTGATTGGGAAATTTCCTACTTTGAGTGAAGCCAAAATATAAGTTATTTTTGTGGGCCTCGGATCAGACAGCTCCTTAATAACAGTTTGTTTGAGTAGACAATGGTTTATGTTCAACTAACAGCTTGGAAAGCATTCCGATCTTTTTGCACATAATTCCTTCGCAACTATCGTTCTCCTAACTATATCAATCTCATTCAACGACTACTTAAATGGTGTGAAGCTCTTGGAGGCTAAATTTATTTGAATGTCCATTTTCTGATGTCATATATGTACTTTTTCCTTGACAATATGGGCAGTGTAAGTGATGAGATAGAGAGCGATGTCATCAAAATGTGGCTTTAATGGAAACTTTGTACAAAAGAAAATGGTCAGCATCAATACTAGCAGATTTTTGCAGGGTGTTAAAACGTAATGCTTCCGATCTTGCATACAAACGAAAATCTCATTCCAGACACTTTTAGTTCATTGAAATTGAATCCAAGTACCTGCTTATTATGTTTAGTATAATATTGATTTCAATGCTAAGCGATGTACTTCTATTGATAGAAACATAAATTTTATATTTTTTAAATAATTAGCATTTTTTCGTGAATTTTTTTCTAAAAAAATAATATAAATTTAGTACTATTTCTTCAAAAGATTTTTTGACATTACATTTATTTTTGAAAAGTATTGTACTATTCTGTTCATTGCAGGTTTCATTACTCAAGCAGTTCGTGATAGGGACGCACAGCTTTTGGATTTAATTAAAGGAACCGATGAGAATCAAAAGAAAAGGGCAAAGGCGAAAAAAGAAGGTTCAAATTTTACATTTATGTGATATTTATATTTTTTGTGTTCGTGAGTTTATAATTTTGACATATAAAATTCAAATGTTGTTATAACTATTGTAAAAAGCATTTTCGTTAATGCTATAAAAAGCGTGTGACTTTAGACTATACTATGTTTTTTGTTAATTAAATTTATTGGTATCTTATAAATTTAAGATCAGGTTCAGTATACAGACATCGTTAAGTTGTTCAAACACTAGTCGTACATTTTTAACGCAAGTTATACGGTAAATTAAATTTTATATTTGGTTTCTTCAAAAAAATTAATAAAATAAAATATTCAGTTGATTCTATCAAGTTCCTTTTAAAAAATCAATATAAAAACATATTTTTCACTGTATAAGTAACAATTTTGTTACAGTAATACAAATTTGTTTACGTCTAATCAATATTTAACATAATTAATTTTATACTTTGGCATGGGGATTGGATTTTTATTTAAACTAAATAGTGCAGTCTAATTATTCATTCTTTTCAAGCTCGTCTAGTTGAAGATCTTCTTAAAGATATATTACTCAAGAAAAGTGAAAAACAAGTGGAGATAAACACTGGCAATTTGCAATTTCCACGAGGTATCATTTACATTATTTTATCTTAGATTTATACCACATTTTAAATATTGTTTTCCTTTTTTTGTAGGTTTAAGTTTAGTTAACTACCTAGTGAATGTTGCGAGGGTTTTGTTATATTATTTAGCTGTATCTACTATTAATATTGCTTTCTATTTAACGTTTGCGAAATGTGGCAGTAGAATTCATTCTGGGTTTGTATTTTATAACTTACAGTCTATGTGCAATGAAAGTATTCAGACAGGCGAAAAACATTAAATTATTAAATTAAATGAACCTAGCTTCTTTTATAACTTATTTTGTAATGAGATCCCTTAATTTTAAATTATTATTGTATTGTTATGTCCGCTAAGTAAATAATTAATATGTTATTGATTTGTAAATTCATGCATAGCGGAATCTGTCCAAATTAATAGACACCAAAATTGATCTTGATCTAAAAGTGCAGAAATCATTTTATTTGAAAAAGAAATAGTACGTCCACTACAAATAGCAAAGCCATCTGTCTATTTATTATTCTGTGATAAATCGAAGATATGTAGAAACCTCAGACTAACTTTACCGGCTACTGGTATTCACGAGAATTTCTAAATTTGAATCTTTCACTCAAATCAAATAAAGTTAATCCTCAAAGTCGTTGTCCATCAGAAAATCTCTTATTTAATGAAAGGATAATACGACAACGACTCCAGTTTCATACTGCCTGCTGTCGGGGAAAATTGTAATATTTAAGGGAAAATATATTTTAACTTTTAAAATTTGTTTTGATCGTTATATAGTGTTGATTTTTTTACTGTCAAAGTGTCCATGACTGATATTATATAAAACTGTAATGTACTTAAATTGTAATCGTACTTGTAAAGGAAACCTACATACTACACAGTGTAGCCGCGGCTCCTTAAAACTCAAATCCTTCTTACTTGAATCTGATAAAATCCTCCTTAAATTTCAATTTTTGCATATTTTTTTATAATACAATATGTTATTGTATGTTTTTATCCAGCTATTTTTACTAATATTTTTTTAATAATTAAAAAATGATTTAAAACGTTACCTAATTAAAATGTCTTATCAAAATACATCCTTTATTTACTAATTGTATATCATTCTTGCATGTCAGATAATTTGTACTGGGCACAACTAATATGTTTGCAGGGAGATAAGCACCTCTGGTATGCTGCGCTGTCATTAGACAGTTCACTTATACTTTAGTTCATTTATGTTTCCATTGTTTTTTATTGCTTCGAATCAATTAATATTGGCAAAACTATCTTTCTTTAAAGGGATTGCAGATGACTTGCGTCCATATGTAGTCGCATATCAAATGGATGCACCTAGCTATGTTGCCTTTCTTGTGTCAGTATTGGGTGAACATTTTGCTGGAACTGAGACTAAAGAGACAGCATTCACACAATGAACATTTTCTAGAGGAAAGTCCCTTGCGATACAATGTTCGTAATGTAGAATAATTATTTTAAATAATTTGCTTTGCTGATTTTAACGTCACTATATCTCTTTGACTATCTTTTACATGGCATTTAATTTCTTATCTGATTTGTATGAGTGCACGTGCTTCACAAGAAGATGACGTATTTTGTTATTATGAATACTTACTTGTCACGTACAAGTATATACTACATAGATATTTTGTCATCCTGTCATATTTTTCTTACTTCATTCAAACATCATTTAATCTGCTTAAAAATGGTTCAAAATGCGCATCGACCGTGCTGTCACTAGGTATTTATAAAATTATTTTTGCTAAACATATTAATTATGATTGCAGGGAGATAAGCAACCTTGGCATTCTGAGCTCTGACTGTACATTATGTAATCATCTCATTCAAGTATATTTATTGATTTTTTCCCTAATACGATGCATTGCACCCACTAATTGTTCAAGCAGGGTGATTTCAATTAGAATTTTGTCAAAATGTAGTATTTAAAAAATAAGCAGTACTACATAGGTATATATATACTTTCTTTAAGTATTCAACTTCGTATGTTTTGGATGTTTAGTTTCGCTGCTAAATTTATTTAGTTTCACTTATTTCCATAAGTTTAATACCCTAAAATTCTAAAATATATCCCTTTAACTTGACTCATTAAAGGCAGCACATGATTAATTATATAGAATGACATTGTAATGATAGTCCAGTCCAAACTCAAATCGTTCAATAGTTTCAACTATTTTATGTTTTAACTAATTATAAAACTGGGAACCAAAAGGAAAAAGTGAGAAGGACGATACTAGAATTTTACTAAGAACAGTCACGGTTGGAGCACACAATACAAAATAATCAGACATACAATTTGATAAAAGAAAGCACACTATGTAATATACCATTGACAGTCATAGGAAACAGAAAAATAAAAAGGTGAGACTATATGCAGGGTTCGTGCGGCCCCATAAGAACCCTACAATTTTGTTACATGAAATAAATTATTGCTAATTTTTATTATTCTTTTGCTGACATAAATATTTTCTAAGTAAATATTTTATTGTTGAAAATATAAATAATGTAATTCTTCATATAATTATTATGTAGGTATTAATTATTTTTATGTTAGATATCTTTGAAAATAGGACCCTTGAATTTTCATCCGGTTGGGGGCGTACGAACCCTGAATATGTCATTATTTACTAATATATAGAAACACGCATAATTGAGTCCAAAACTGTTTTATAACTATGTATCTATGATATTTTACCAAAAAACGGCACTTATCAGGCATGAGGCTAGGAGTCTAACTAGGCTTAACGCTAAAATACTTTTAAGCCATTTGTGACTTTTAAAATCTTAATATTGTTTAGTATAATTTTTATTATATCAAATGTTAACCTTTACTTATCTATTCCTGTATTATTTTTTGTTTTCGCAAGGTTTGGTAACTGGCCAAGTAAAGACCGTTGATGAAATTGAAGGCAATGTCTCTGTTTCCAATGGAAATAAAGGCGCTGGGGACATGTCCAATTTCTATAAACTTCTTGGAGTACTACGTAATTCAACCAATACAATCGAAAAGGTATCAAACCCGACTCCTGTAACTGTGTGTTCAGTAACTATCCCTAAACCACAGTTAAATGTTGAAAAAAGCAGTACTAATAATAATAGCGTAAAGGGGGCTGATGGGGTAGGCCTTTTGCAAAATTGTATTTCTGTGCCACAATCTACGAATCCATTAATTCCGGGGGGTCCAACTGTTAACAGATATTCTACACGATCTAGTATATCCACTAATATGCCTCTATCACAACAATCTCAAATTTCACCGATTCAAAATATCGGAATGGATTCGTATCATAATTATGTCCCTCAAATGATGCGACCTGAGCAATTAGCGATGGTTTTTCGATCTATGAATCCGCCGCAATTTTCAGGACAATATATGACTCCTGGTCATATGGGACCTAATGTAAGGCGTTATATTCTGCTAGTCTAGTCCAAATCAAATAAAATCACTACTAATTCTTATGTTAAATTGCTTCAGGCTTTTCGATGGTTCAGGGCGATGGTATGTGGTTATTTTAAGTCGTTTTGTTTACTTGTTGGTGTTAAATGATGATATTTGTGTGATTGTATTATATGTATATATGTTTATTTCTTGTAGAAAAATGCTGTCTCCGCCAGTGCAAGAATAACTCAAATGCAGCAACCGGATAACGTGTTTCCTGGAATTCATCATGAATTAAATCCGCAGAATACTGGTATATTACAATTTTTAAAGGTTATTTTTAGATTTATTTAAAGTAAATTTTCTTCAATTGTATTTTAAGTTAGCTTTAGTTGGCCTAAGTGTATTGAAGGATATCTCACAAGTTATTTGGGTCTGTTTAGATATGTTTGTTTTGTTTTAGGAAATTTAGATGAAACATGTTGGTATTACATCAATTGCAACATATATTTAACAAACCAAAGTATTGTAAACATTTATTGATTAGAATATAATTTTTTTAATGCACATGGTTTTATATTAATTAATTATTGGTAAAACGGTAAAATTTATAAACAAAATTTATTTACTTTGTAAAGCTTCACGAAACAATTTTTGAATCGATACTTGTATATTATATACTAAATATTTTCTAATCTAACTACTGCATATTTTCGATGTTGTTTTGTCGAAAATAAAATTGAAATAAAATAATATTAATAATATAGTAATATTTAATCGACTTACTTTCCTATGCAATATATACTATAATTAATAATTATAGTATCTATTGCATAGGAAAGTAAGTTTAATATAATTTATATAAGTGAATGTTACATGTAATGTATTAATTTGAAGTAAAAAATAATTCGTCCTATGTGTGGTTTTACACAAATATATGTTAAAATTCTATATTTTGTAGTTAAAAAAGTTTCAAGATAAGTAGATTTCCTTCACGAATCTCTTAATAGTTTTTATTTTTGCCGTCAAAAAATTCTCGGACATAACGTTTGCATTATATAATTATGTATATAGTATATACTATTATATATATATTATAATAGTAAAATATTCATATAGTTAAAACGATAACTTTTACAGTTACTATAAACATTACTTTACGTCACATAACTAGCACAAAATGTACTTTTTTGAAAAACGCACATATTTCATTAAATGAAGTTCCATTTAAAAACTACATAGTAAAATTTTAAACTGTTCATATTTACTGAAGATGTTAAAAAAGGATATAAGCAAAGTCACTTATTTTACCGGTCAGTCACTTTGATATATTTTTGGAAAATAATGATGTATTTATTGCTAGTTTTTTGTTATAAAATACCGCAACGTTAGTGATAAGTATTTTATATATCGTAGTTTCAATTCATTCAAAAATCAAATTGTTATTATCACTTTTGTAAGTCTTATATAAATAATAAAGTTTTTATGGTTTATAAAATGATTGTGATGGTTCTGAACTTCATTAAGTAAGTATTACTAATTATAACATAATTTATGCATAGATATTTCTTTGTAATTGTCGGCCACTACGACCTAGGTATGCGTAATTAATTATATAGTTTATAATATCGTCACCGGATATTCTTTTTAAGTTAAATCCTGTTTGATTATAATTTCAATAAGTCTCTGCTACAATGCTCTACTGGAACCGACGTAGTACACTTCTTTGAAAAAGGTGTAAAGATAAACATTTTAGCAAATAAACAGGAGCCTCTTAATATAAAAATTAGTTATTTCTTGGTATAGTTTTCTCATAAATCTATCTAGTATTTTTCTGTTTTATGAACTTAGATTAGTTTTATGTAAAATCGTCGACTTATACTTATAAACAAAATTCAGTCAGTATACTACAGGGTGTACTGTACATAAAGTCTGGAATAATAGAAAGTTCGTTGAATAGTATTACACTTTTCATTTGAAAAATATCTACAGAAAAAGTAATAGATTTGTACAATAGAATTGGAACAAATAGAGTACTTAGCAATTATCTACACATGTTTAACATTTTCTCCGTGGGATTCAATACATTTTAAAAACGGTGTTTGATTCCTTCTTGAACATTCTGTAACATGTCAGCATTTCTTTGTAATTCATTAAGTGTTTCAGATATTTTTGTACGCAAGTGATCAAGATTTAATATTTTTCTTGATATACTCGGGCCTTGATGTATCCACAAAAAAAAGAAATCAAGGTGGGTTAAATCGGGAGATCGTGGTGCCCATTCTACCGTCCTCCTTCAAATCCAGCTTACAAAAGTTTCAGTGAGCCAGTTTCGTACATCAGTAGCATAATGGGGCGGCGCCCCATGTTGCGGAAACCAAGTTGGAAGGCGACGGGCAATAGCTCGAAGTTGGTGTATTAATTGATATTGCAGCATTTCAAGGTATCGTTGACCATTCACAGATTCTTAGAAGAAGAAAGGCCCAGTAATCTCGTTCCCCATATGCCACACCACACTGTGACCTTTGGAGATCCTTGGACCTTATCTTCTCGCATCCAGTGGGGATTATCACTGCTACAATACCGCATATGTTGCTTGTTAACTTCACCTGAGACATAATATGGCATGATAACTAAAAATAATTGACTGCAAAAAAATTGGGTTGTCATTTATTTGATCCATAACCTATTCTCACATTTCAATGCGTCGATCCGGGTCATCATCATTCAAATGGTGCAAAAGTTGCATCTTGTATGGGTGGTACTTTTCAAGTTTTAAAACTTTGTGTATAGTATCAGTATGGTACTTTTTGGGATACCAATCTCAGCCGATGTTCTTAACGACTTCTTTGGACTTCCAGCTTAGCCAATATTATAATTTCGGTTTCATCATCGGTGCTGAGTCTTCCAGAACGAGGTTTATCCAATATTCTACCAGTATCTTTGAATTTGTGTACCAACTAAACTTTGAAACGGTTGCTTGAGTGACTGCCTTTTCTGGATGAATTGCATTAAATTGTTGTGGTTGTGCAATTGTAGCTTGTGTTATACCAATTTGACCAGTTAATAATATTATTTCAATTCTTTCTAATTTAGACAAAGCCATGATTGTGAAAAATAATGCCCTCTCGTTAACCAAAACAATTTTAATCTTTACGTATGACTGACGCCTATTAATGCAGTCTCGCTGTCAGAATTAATTTTACTCTCTATCACTCTATGACTCTGTAGTATCGCTGACCAATCAATGCATACGTAATGATAACCAAAATCGTTGATTAAATTTTGATGATGATTAAATTAAAATCGATAATTATTCCAGACTTTATGGACACCCAGCCTGTATAGTATGCTAGGGGCATATTTTTATGTGCACCTGGGCCGTGAGTATATTTTATAAAATTAATTAAAGTAGTGTACTATAATTTGTATATCTATGTATTAAAACTGCTTTTAAAAATAAATGTGACAATTTTTTTTGGGGAATATGTTGTCATGAACATATTATAGAAAACTGATTACAGACACTATTGTCTTGTATTTAACATTCTTTTTGAATACATGTTTACATTTAATTATAAAATAGTCTGCTATACTTTTTTAATGTAATGCATGTTCATATTATATATTTAACTCTTACCTAAAAACGATTTGTAAAATATGTATGCTATGGGGTGATCCATATATTATATTACGCGATAATTAGCCTTTTGTTACCCATTCACCCAACCTTTATAACGTAAGGCCAAACCACCCACCAACCCGTTATATAACGCTTTGGTTCCTGAGATACTGACAAACCCGTAAATATAATCAACTTTATTTATAAATCAGTTTTAACATTTTCACATTAACAAAAACAAATGTTTATTCAGTGCTGATACAAGCTGCGTTTTTTGTTAAAAACTGCGTTATTGTGTGCGTTTTTTACATATTTCTAGGTTTCTGCGTTTTTTTATTTGATCATCATTTTTTAAAACAAACTGTTCCTAACT